>JAQJVL010002111.1:0-120954 GCA_035578905.1 Stictocephala bisonia
ACTACTGTTACTAATAGAGTGGATCAATTCATATTTTGTTTTACTGTTTAGCAACATTGCGGGTGCGAGAATGGAGGTTCGGAAGAGTCGTTGCAGGCGGTCCTTCATGCCCGGAGGGACCTCAGGGAGTTGCTGTGGGTTTCAAATCACCTCCTAGAGGACACTGCCGAGTCCGACGCCTTCGATCTGGCACCCTCAATATGGCACTTTATGAGGAACACCCTGGAGAGCCTCTTGGTCCACGTGGGCGAGATGATGGAGAGGGCTGACCCCCGTCCAGACGTGGAAGAGGTCGATGAGTCCATCGGTCCCCAGCGGGTCCAATGCTGGGTATGCTTCTCAAGACTGCCAGCCGTTGCATTCATCTCATGTGGGCATATTCTGTGCCGATACTGTGCCTCAAGGCTGTTTCGCTGTCCAATATGCAGGACACCAATAGTTGGGCGACTGAACATATTTCTGTGAGTAGTTTTTTTTAAATACAGAAAATGATTACCAGAGAGCGTGTTTTATTTAATATCCTTTTAGATAAGTGATATATAGATATATTCAATATTTTTATTTAATTTCCTTTTAGATAAGTGATATATAGATATATTCAATATTAAGAGATTTTTGGCGGGAAAAGTGAGGTTAGGAAAAGTGAGGTTAGGAAATTTGGCGGGAAACATGGGCGCCGCCATCTTGGATGACGTCATCAAAAAATGGACCAATCAGAGCTCGGGGCCAAATCCGGGCCCCTTCTACTACTACTACTACTACTACTGTATGTTCAAAGTCTATCTCTGAGTCCATATTTTATGTCTTTGCTTCACTTCGATAACTCCGTCATAATGAGGTTGGGTACTCTAGTTATCAGACATAGCCGCATTACTACTTGTAGTGCTTGACAGCTTTTGCGTGGTCAAAGTTAAAATACGACGTAATCTAGATGCCCTCTGTCCCTTTTTGGCAGCAGGAGTAGAGAAGAATGGGGGTTCAAAATATGGTCAAATGTATGGGTGTTTAAAATAAGGTCAAAGGTCACCGCTTATCGCGTGATATCAGCCACGTGTTCACCTTGAGGTCACGTTTACTATTGTTTACTAGTACCACGTGGACCCCCCGCGATGACGTTGTACTAGGTCAGTGTTGTTTTGGTGTGACGTCACGCCGTTTTCGCGCTCTTTCTTCTGACGTCACGCCTGTCGTCTGCTAGTATCAGCTGATGCAAAAAAATCTGTTTTTCTTAAAATGTACTAACTGGTTTTTTTTCCACAGTGTTACCAACTCACACAATTAATTGCAAAAATTATAGTGCTGCCAAATCACACGATTTATTACATTATACTATAATAAATACATATATGATTATTAAATTATACTATATTAAATACAAACGCATTTTTTCGGTGTTACAGTAATATTAATTTAAATTCGTTATCCTTTTACGTTAATTATAATAAATACATATACGATTATTAAATTATACTATATTAAATACAAACGCGTTAATAAATACGTTAAAATGGTTGTTAAGTATTAGGAGAACAGAACCTGGCAAGATCTCTGAACTCGACCGTTGGCGCGCTATCATATCGCTTGACCCTAGTGTCAGGCGTTGCAATATACTATAGTAAATACGTATATGATTTGTTGTTCTAGCTTTGCTTGGACCAAGTTGTTAGTCGTTCGTTATACTTAAACCATGGCACATCGTGCTCCTGCTCAGGGTCAATCAAATCAAGATCAAAACAACAGTCGACGTCCGATAACTGATCCAACAATATCAGCTTATCAAACATATTACGAGAGAATATTTAGAGAAGGAAGAAAACCTGAACAAAGCAAATTGATTTCTTCTAGTACGTGGACAACGGGTGACACTAGATGGTATAGGAATCAAACTCATGTCGGACATGGAGGTGAACATGTGCAAGATCCAAAAGTATCATCAACAACATTGCCGTCATTGTCAAGAAACAGAACGTCTGATTTATTAGAATATTGGTCAAGACGTTTGTCGGGGGATACTTAAAGATATGCTACAGTTGTCAGACTTCAAATCCTAGAAAGAGTATTTACATTATAGTAGTCGTCTAACACGTGGTCAGACACATGTTCAATTGACGTCATTTTACTGGTATAAATACATCAAGATTTCAAGGCTGAATCAGTATTCATGAGTTGTTTGTGTACAAATTGTGATGAAGAAGAGAAGATCTCGGTTTGTCAGAAAAAAGCGGAATACGTACTTAGAAGATCATATACGAACATTACCATTAGAATTAAAATATAATATTTTAGTAAATTTACCGTTTGACAAAGTGCGTTTCATTGAAGATGAATATTTTTGGTACTTATATTGTAAAAAGAACAATGTAATGTGGTATATCACTTTAATTTCGCATTTAAAGAAGTTTGGTATCAATTTATTAAAAATGAATCAGAGAGACGATACGCTAATAAAACGTAAGAAATATAAAATGAGTCATGTTCATTAATATTAATGAGATGACAAAAGTATAAATAGTAATTGGATTGTGTATAACGGATCAGTTCTTTAATTGACTTTGACCGTTAAGGTGTTGTCACATATAATCAGCAAGTATGGAGTATGCTTATAGTAAGACTTTGATATTAACTAATAATTTAAAATTAATACTCAGTAATTGGCAAACAAATACAAATATTTTTATTGTAAAAAAGAATAATGATAATAAACCTGATAGTTTTGTTCATTTTAATTATGATGATTGGACAGAATTCAGAAAAGGATTTAACGCAATTGATGAAGAATTTTGGAAACGATTTAAGTATCAATATTCTACTTAATTGTAATAGACAATAATTCAGTTTAAAAGTGAACTCAGTCTTATCTTAGACACCGTCACGACAACATGGAAACTCACAAGATCTATTCACATGATGATAATGGAAATCTTCAATACGAAACTTTATTTACAATAATAGGAAATAAATTACGTGCTTTAGTCAGAAACAATTCTGCTAAGACATATGTTATGATACAAAGTGAACGTGAAGTAATAAAATTGGATTCGGACCAATGGTTACAATTGATAAGGTGCTTGCCAGCGATAAATAACGAGTTTAATTATAGATTCAACAGTAAGGCTAAAGATGACGTTATGAAAAATGATGATGCGTTTACCTCAGAAGCTTCCATTCAATCTTAAATTAGAGTTGTTATTCGATCTTCCTTTGGAGACTGTCAGTTGTATTGAGTGCGAATATTTTTGGTTTTTATATTGTAAGAAGGAAAGTGTTAATAAAGAAGCATTTCTACCATTTATTTCATGGAAGGATACGTATATGAAATACTATAGTGATAAATTATTATTCGTTAATCTCGAATACAGACTGCAACTTTTGAAACAATGAAGAAAGTTCAATTTTCTGATACTGTAAAAGTTTATAATTGAAGAGCAAGAATGCAAAACGCGTTATATCCATTTTGGTTACTTTTGAGGAATTAAAAAAAACGTTTTAAGAGTAAATTAAAGAAGAGAATGTAAACCTTTAATTTCTAATCAATGTAAATGTTCCACCAGGTACTAATGGCAACACCAATTTTGCTATATAATTTTTTTTATTCCTCAAAAAAAGAAAAAAAAGAATGGATATAAGTGATTTTGCACCAAACAGAGAGTTAGTTTTGCTGGATTTAACTGATTTTGAACCAACAACTGCAGAAAAATTGGATATAAGTGGTTTTGAAACAAACACTGGATATAACGTGTTTTGAAACAAATACTGGATATGGGCCTAAATGGGTTTAAACCAAACACAAAGTAGTATAGGTTGTGTGAACTTTTATTCAACACACTTTGCAACACAAATTTGAGATAAACATATTTGTAAAAAAGTCAAGAAGTTAAAAAACCAGTGAACAAAATAAAAGCACAACTTGACATTTTTTGAATTTGATGTTTTAGTGTTATTTATATTTTAAATGAGTCCATCATGTTTATTTACACTAACAAAGCATAAGAGTTCATGTAAAAAAGGCTCAAACTATATCAGTGCTTTGTTCGATGTCCAAGCAGTCACATTTATCATTTGGCACCACATCTGCTTCAACTCCACCGATAGGTAAATTGTGGTAGAACAGAAACCTTTCGTCATTTTCATAATCATCCCCGAATATTTTTTTCAAAAGCTGATTAATGTCCTTCATTTTAGCTTCAGGAATTGTGGGTCGGTGCTCACCATCTGTCTAGAGGTAGCTGATGGATATAACTCAATCTGCACCAAACACGCTTGGATATAACTTGATTTGAACCAAAATTGGATATAATGTGGTTTGACTAAAACACTAATATTGAAAAAGCTTTTACTAACTGGATATATTTTGTTTTGAACCAAAACCAGCAGTAACTTGTGTAACATAACCTAAGCAATGTGTTTCGGTGCTTAGTTCAAAATCCACCAAAATGGATATAACGCGTTTTGCATTCTTGCTCTTCAATTTACCCGAAGAGGATCGAAGACCTGATACTAGACGGCTTATTGATATGTTTCGTGCTAATGAAAAATTGAAACTTCTTAATATGAAAACTGAAAAATCGGACAGCAAATTGAGTGTTTGCAGTGTATATAAGTCAACATCTAATGATAAAAATTATAATAAATAATAATTAGATTATAATTTATGACTTAGTTTATTTTTTCACCCATGTTAAAAAGTAACCTTTACCTAGATTACATCATTACAACCTTTGAACTGATGAAGCATCGATTTACGTCACAAATGACATCTATAAAAAGAAATAGCATTACATCATCATGATTAGTATTGACCCAGCCTCAAGGTTATCAGTAGTGACGCAGCATTATAAAGGTAATTATGGATTATAAATATAGTAAAACTTTTATACTTACACACAATTTAAAGCTCACAGTTTCTGATTGGTAAAATTAGTTTTTGAGAACACATTAGGTACTCAATTTATTCAATTAGATCTTGATGGTTGGACTGAATTTAAGAAGTGCTTTTTAGCAATTGACGAAGAATTAAAAAAATTTAAATTATCAGTATTATAACTTGTAATCTGTTTCTGTACAGATATGGAGTTCATTTTGGATTTTCAAGGATTTAAAAACCAAGACAACAAGTTTATTGTAAAGGAGTTGGCTGTCATATCCACCGATGAGCAAGTCTATGAATTACAACTGTTTCAACCACCTTGTCACTTTAACAAGTTACCAGAAAATGTTCAGAAGCAAGTTGTGTGGTTGGAAAAGTACTTTTACAGAATCTATTGGGGTTCAGGGTTGGAGGACAAAAAGTCCAAACCAAAAAATCCAACCCGGAAGGTCCAAATCTATTAGGTCCAAAATTATTTTGAGAAAATCTATTATTTTCTCAAAATAATTTTGAGAATAAACTATTTTGAGAAAATAAAATATACGGTTTATTAAGCTTTGAGAATAAACCGTGATCCACTTGGGTAGCAGCCGTGATCTACTCGGGTAGCATCCGTGATCTACTTGGGTAGCAGCCGTGATCTACTCGGGTAGCATCCGTGATCTACTTGGGTAGCAGCCGTGATCTACTCGGGTAGTAGCCGTGATCTACTCGGGTAGCATCCGTGAACTACCTGGGTAGCAGCTGTGATCTACCGCAGGTTAGGTTAGGTTAGGTTAGGTTAGGTTAGGTTAGGTTAGTTGCTTACTTCAATAAGCACCATTTTGAAATAAAAATAAGTTCAAAATAAAAATAAGCTCAAAATAACAAGTATTGGACTTTTTGCTTAGACTTTTAGGTATTGGCTGTTACAGCTTTTGGACTTTTTGTCTTGGACTTTTCGGTTTAGACTTCTTGATTTGGACTTTATGTCGCACAATCAGAGAATATAATCAACTAAAAGATGTGCTTAGAGGTTGTAATATTTCCGGTAATGTGTATGTTAAAGAATATGAAAAGAAACAATTTGTAACTGATCTTTTGTCAGAGTTTAAAGTTAATGTAATTAATTTAGAAGATTTAGGATGTCCTAGTTTAAGTGTTATTAGAAATCAAACTCAGACTAGTGCGATGAAAAAATGTACCTTCAATCATGATCCTTTAAACTGTGCATATATTAATGTTCATTTACTACTTCAATGGATTAAACTTGAGAAACTAGTTGAGGATAGGCTAAAAACTGTAAATCTCGCTATTGGAGAATGTCATCGAAGAGGATATAAAAATTTACAACCTGAATTGATAAAATATTTTCCGAAAAGTTTTATAATTAATCATACCGAAGATTTAGAATTGATATTTGATAGACTTCCCAACAGTTTGAGAAATGATCCGGAAATATTGAGCCATTTAAGATGTACAGATCATTTTAGGTTTGAATCTTTTCAAGATACATTTGATGGACCTAACCCTAAAAGAAAGAATTGTTATTTTTGTACACCCCCACCACAGCTTGTATCACAGCCTAAATTAAACTAATCATTACAGTCTTGACCATCGAGTCGGTATGAGTCCTACTTGTTGTTGTGCTAATAGTAGTAGTAATAGTAGTGGTGATAGTAATAGTGAAGACGATGTTTGTTGTTCTATTTTTAATTGTACAAAGAGAGACTTGATCAAATCTGGATTCTACTGTACTAAACTTTTTGATAACATAGTATGTTGTGGTTGTGGTTGGCAATCCGATGATGTTTAGTTAACTATAAGACATGTGAATTTTTTACATAAGCTAGTACATCCTGACTGTTCAATGTCTAAAAATATGTCGGGAGACTTTTGTAACTATAGTAAATATAAAAAATCTTTTAAGAACACCGAGGACAATATGCTGGAAACATTCTTCAGATGGCCAAAGATGTATCATAACATTCAAGATATGGTAGATGCAGGCTTCTACTATACTGGTGCTGGAGATGCGGTCAGTTGTATTGCATGCGGTGTCGTTCTAGAAGATTGGAGTCCGGAGGATAAACCGAAAGAAGAACATTTAAAAGCATCACCTTTTTGTGAACTCATTAAAATGTAAATATATATATGTTTGTATCTTAACATTTGTTTCATTTTGCTACCACCTATTCACCTGGTAACAATGAATAATGTACGAGCAGGTATTGCAAAAGAATTGCATAGACAGGCAAGACGTTATTATCCTACACGTTATGTAAAACTTAATGGAATCAACGAATTATATCAAGCAGATTTAGTCGAAATGATTCCTTTTTCAAAATCTAACAAAGGTTTTAAATATATTATGACTGTAATTAATTGTTTTAGTAAATTTGCTTTAGCAGTACCAATAAAGTCGAAAAGTGCTAATGATATAGTATTCGCACTTGAACCTATATTGAAAAAACATCCTATGAAACATTTTCTTACATATCAAGGTACAGAATGGTTTAATTCTAAGGTTAAGTTCTTGTTAAACAAATATAATATCAATCATTATTTTACTTTTTCTGATAAAAAAGCTTCAATTGTTGAAAGATTCAATCGTACTTTAAAAAGTAACATGTGGAGACACTTTAGTCAGCAGGGTAATTTCAAGTGGTTAGATTTACTACCAAAATTATTGAAAACCTATAATAATACCATTCATCGAACTATTGGTGTTAAGCCTATTCAGGTTAATATTGGAAATGAACAAGAAATATTATTAAAAATAGTTAAAAATAGAAAAAAATATCATAGTCATTCCAAATTTGATACTGGTGATCGAGTTAAAATAAGTAGATTAACTAAACAATTCAATAAAGGTTACTGGCCTAGATGGAGTAATGCTCCATTACATTACGCAACCTTTTGCGACGAATGTCATAATCACCTTCCTTTGTTAATTCAAACCCGATTCCTTTAGGTCCTCTAAGACCTTTTTTACTGCTACTAACATTTTGACGTCCAAACTTATCGACGCTCATGATTATACTGACATTATAAAACCGACGTACACGATGAACAGACGTGTTAGTTCTTATCGGGGCGCAGGACTGATAAGTACATTAGGGAGTGTGGCTGGTAGTGTCATCAATAGAGCTATAGATATATTACCCACAGAACTACATTTACCAGGTTATCAGTGGTGTGGTCCTGGTACTAACGTAAAACAGAGATTAGCCAGAGGTGATAGAGGAATTAATAAATTAGATTCAGCTTGTAAAGCTCATGACATCGCATACGATAAGTATAAGGACAGTGAGCGAAGATCAACAGCCGACAGAATATTGGCCGAATGAGCTTGGGAAAGAGTGAGGTCATCAGATTTTAGTTTAGGTGAAAAGGCGGCTGCTTGGTTAGTTAAAAACGTGATGAAAGCAAAAAGTAAACTCGGTAGTGGCTGTGATAACAGAAAATGTCAACGACAACGTAAGAGTAAAATGCCACGAAGGAAACAACCTAACAAAAGAAAAAGAAAAAGACATTTAATAAACAAAAAGAAGGGTAAAGGTTTGTACCTAAAACCGTACAGAGAATCTGGGTCAGTTAAAAAAACTAATATACTCATCACCACTCATAGACAATATACCAAATGTTCCGCTAACAAATAAAGATATAATCAAATATGCGAAACTATTGAAAATACCATATTTCAGAGGTGTATTTATGAGAGATTTACTTCCATCAAGTATTAACGAAAAGGAATCTGGTGTTGTAAATCTAGACAGTATTACAGGATGGGGTACGCATTGGGTATGTTACTATAAGCGCGATTTTGACATTGATTATTTTGATAGTTTCAGTAATCTGAGACCACCGTTAGAACTTCACAGGTATTTTAACAGCCGACCATATCGAGTGGTGATTAGATATAATTACTTTCCTAAACAAGAATTTAATACTGTAAATTGTGGTCATTTGTGTTTAGACTTTCTCGCAAGACGGATATGATTTGTATTACAGGTAGAAGTTCAAGCCTCAAGTGTACACTTTTTCCAGCTATGGATCTTTCATCGCCAGACGAATGGGAGATGGGTTTTATGGACCTCATGACTTACAATTCAATTCCTAATATTGAAGAGAATGTAAATAATAAACTGTACATCGGCAAAGATATAGAAATAAGTATAGCTACCGGTGCTTATGAAATAGATGATATAAATAATTTTGTGATCGAGGAATTAAAGGTAAAGTCTCCTACAACGCATTTTAAACTCGAGGCTAATAACAATACACTAAAAAGTCACTTAAGTTGTTCACTAGAGATCGATTTCACCAAAGAGAACACCATTGCGTCCTTATTAGTATTTGAAAAGGGTGTGAAATTAGAAGCGGATAAAGTGCACAAGTCGCCTAATCAAGTGTCCATTAATAAAGTAGACATCATACGAATCACATGTAATTTAGTCCGAGGGTCTTATAGAGACGGGATTGAAGGTCACGTACTACACGAATTCTATCCAACTGTAGCGCCAGGATTTAAAATTGTAGAAATCCCGAATACAGTTAAATATCTACCAATAAACAAGCAATTGAGTTTGAGCGAATTTTATATTAATTTAGAAGATCAATTTGGTAATTTAATTAATTTTAGAGAAGAATATATTAATATAAGAGTAGATATTAGGCAGAGAAGAAAATAATGGGCTTAGTATTTCCCGCTACTGTATCGAATAAAGAAACACATAAAACATTGACCGCAAAAAGAGAATCTGGTGTCAGTCGTGAACAAGTCGTTAAGCAGTTAACATTGCGCAACAAAATATACCTACGTACAAAAGTGTCCTCTTTCAAGAGTAAGGATGAATAATATTTTAGATATAGGAACAAATCCTAGCTTCAATAGTTCTATCGTTGATATTGAATGGCATTCTCATAATCCGTATACGTCAAATTCTTACAAAACAAGTGATGAGATACGGATACCTGTTCATCAGCAAGATGTTTACACATTGCCTAGTAAAAGCTATCTACTTTTGGAAGGTTAAATTGTTAAGTCAGGTACAACTCCTTCAACTGATGACACCACAACTCAGTTGGTTAGTAATGCTATGGCATTTCTGTTCGATGAAATCAGATACGAACTGTGTGGAACTGAAATTGATAGAGAAAAAAACGTAGGTATTTCTACAACAATAAAGAATTTACTTACCTCTAGACCAGGAGACAAGTACTGGATGCAGAACGCATGTTGGCAAAACGAAACCATGGGTGTGATGGTTGATAGAACATCATTTTCGTTTTGTGTTCCCCTTAAATTACTACTCGGTTTTGCCGAGGATTATAATCATATTTTACTGAATGTAAAACAAGAACTAGTCCTGTTACGTTCATCTAATGATAAAAATGTTGTGCTTCAACCAGCTACATCTTTATTTGACTTTCAAATTCAACTTAATAAGGTTGTTTGGAAAATACCGTATGTTCGAGTTGATGATGAAGTGAAATTATCTCTTCTACGTTTGACTGAAAGAGATCAGCCCATATCTATACCATTTAGACGATGGCAGTTACGTGAGTACCCATCATTACCAATTACAAAGTTTTTAACTTGGACAGTCAAAACATCATCCATGATGGAGAAGCCAAGATATGTAATAATTGGTTTTCAAACTGATCGTAAGGACAAAGCAAATAAGAATGCTTCGCATTTTGTTTTTGTAATTTGGATAATATAAAACTGTACTTGAACAGCAAGTACTATCCATATGATAATTTAAATGGAAATAAATCAATTTTATATGATATGTATTCAAGATTTCAATCATCATATTACATAGGGGGTGATGATCAACCTTGTTTGGATAAAATGAATTTTCAAGAGAAGACACCTTTAATAGTAATTGATTGTTCAAAACAAGTTGAGACTTTAAAGACTGGATCATTGGATGTTCGCATCGAGATTCAAACAACTGCCGATATACCAAAGGATACAATGGCGTATTGTCTGATCATTCATGATGCGTTAATCCAATATACACCATTGTCTGGCATTGTAAAAAAGATTATTTAAAATAATAAAAAATACTCTTTGTATTTTCTCTTTCATTGTATTATTATAAAAACCATTTGAATCAATTTTTTTTTCAATTTTAACTTGAAGTTTACAAGATGCAAATTTATTTTAACAGATTTTTATACTTTCCAATCAGATTTCAAGTTGGGTACAAATAAAAAGTCTATTTTAATTGACAATAACATGTATTTACAGTATAATATTTACAGTATACAAAATTAATGAGTGTAATAAACATAGGCAATGAAATATACATACAAAATATGATGAAAATAAAACTAAACATACTAATAATGTACAAAATTCTATACAAACTATAACTAGTTAATTGCATAAATACAAATAATGAAATAAGAAACAAATTATATAACATTTAATATGTACATAAAGGTTTGACAGTTAACAACGAGGAAAGAAATGGTGTGTATTTCAAATACAGCAACTAGTTAACAACTAGCTAACACAAATTCTGAACTCTAATTAAAAGACATGATTTATACAATATTAATCATTATTACTACTAAATTCATCATCAACTGAAACGTTTACATTTTTTAATAAATAATGACCATATGCTAAAGTTCTTATACCATCATCAGTTATATGTATTTTATCATCATTTGCACTTAGTGCTAATTTGTTAACCGTTATGGTCTCAACAATATGCTTTTTAGATCAAAATATTCTCATTTCTCTACGGAATTAATTTGCATTTAAACTTTTGTATTAAAATAAACATTTGTTGTAGTCTTCAAAAGTAATGTGATTATTAACTACTGTTTTACTAACACCTTTTGCTTTCTTCAATTTCATTTTCTTTGCATTTTTCAAATATTCATCATCTTTAGTTTTAAAAGTGTATAATTTAGGTCTTAGACCTATGAATTCATCAATTATTACTCCGCAACATTCGTCCTTAAAGCAGCCAAGTTTCTTTTTGTCGGTTATATCAAAACACTTGTGTGTAGGATTGTAATCTGAAAGATCTAAATATTGCTTTAAGTGGTTAAAGTCATTGTACAGATTTTCTGTGTATATTTCATAAAAAAAGAATCTGTATCAATGTATAAGAGATTCACCTTTTTATACCTCTGTTTTATTACACTGTAATGAAACTCATACATATGTATCTTACTATGTTCTAACACAGTAAATCCTATATAAATAGGTTTATTTAGGTTTACAATTTCTTTTGAACACTCAACAGCACTAAGATTTTCATGATATATAATTCTATTAAGAAAAGTAGGCTTTGAAATTAATCTATTTAGTTTTGTTTCAGTATTTACTAAAGATAAATTCATTTTATTTCTAATATTTTCAATAGACTTCCCAAACATGGCATTATTTAGTAACTTGTAAAAATCCTTCTCAAAATCGTTACTTGCATTTTTTCGCTTTTCTGTATTGAAATCAACATATGATTTAAGCCAACAGCTTTGATTGAATCTTAGTATTCTGTGAATCTTTTGCAAAACCAAACCATTACGAATGGCTTGTTTTAAATTTCGATAGTGACATACATAATGAGTTTTACTCTCTAATGTTAACAAAAGTTTATCTTGTTTTGAATTAGGTGGACACTTTTTTTCTGGTAAAAAAGGGAAATCATTGTGATACTCATGGAGAAAAGAAGTATATGCTACATCACATTCAATAATGTATCCTTTTTTACAATCATCTTAAATTTTTAAATATCGAACTTTTTTACCTTATTATTACTTAGCCATTTAAAACTATCTCTTGGCATCATATCACTCATTGCAAAGCCGTACAGATTATTAGCATCAATATATGTTAAATATGTTGACTCTTTCGCTTCATCATAGGTAGATTCTAAATCTATATTATTTGCTTTGGCATATCTTTTAATACATGAAGTTATGCCCCCACGAATACCTTTTTCAATAAACAAATATTGATCGTAATTACATAAGAGCTCAAGCTTTTCATTTGTAAATTTTAACATAACATCAAAAGTCAAACTAGGAACTGTGAAATAATAAGTAGGATCAACTTCATAATTTTGCAAGCAAATAGTTCGAAAGTTTTCAAAAACATCGCTAAGAAGAAGTACATCCGTCTTTAAATATAAATCACTATAATCACCTAATGTTTTACAATTAAACCTATCCCATACTTGATTTGCAAATATATACTCTTCGTCACTAATGTGAGTTTCATTGATTTGACTATAAAACTTTTCTTTGCTTGGAAGACTCGTTTCGTCTAATTTTGCCCATGAATCAGTGTATTCGTAGGGGTATACACATTTTCTTGTTACATATGTCATATCATCTTGTCTGAAAAATCTTTCTGTATGTAAAAACTTATTTTTAGGCAAATTGAAAACTAAACGAGCTAGACTCTCACTTAAATACCTGTAACTGTCTAAAAATCTAAGTTTGCTTGATGTATGTTTAGTGAAAGAAATATATTTTTCACTAGTATTAGGTATAACTTCAATCTTTTCTTTGTCTAATTGTAACTGTCTCACAATAAAATGAGTATCATAATTTGAACTTCCATGTATGAAAACAGGTAAAAATCTTTGATTTTGCCTTTTTAAATTACAATTATTGCAAAGAATGGATCTAAATATACCAGTTATATGACAATGGTCTCTAACCTTACTATTTAGCATAGAGAATTCATAATTACACGATTCACTGTTTGTTTCATTTTCAAATCTTATTTTTTCTTCATCTGTTAAAGGAGACATGGGAAGATTTATATTTAAAAATTCTCCTATACTATTAGTTAAACTTATCATTTACTCCATAAAATGTTCAGCCTCGATAAATGTATGGTTCTTGAGGAATTAGTGATTTTAATTCTAATGGCAAAGACTCATCACATACTAAGTAAACACAAAATGATATAGGTTCATGTAAATCATTAATGAAAGTATATCTGGACTGTCTCTGATCAACATGTTTCAATATACACTCAAAATCTGCATACGCTACTATAGGAAGTTTGTATTTATAGTGAAAATTTGAGAATTTCAAAAATGTTGGTTCACTCTCATTTGATGGCATAATAACTCTTACTGGTTTTTTCAAATCACAATCTTTCTTGTGATTTTCAAGTTTTATATCCTTATTTTTACCAGTATATTTAACAAAGCAACGTTTACAGAACACCAAGGATTCTTTATGTTTAGTAACTTGACTACTAACTAAACGAGAAAAGTTTGATATATAACAATAGTGATTTATTCCATTATTACCGGACAGTAACAATAAATCAAAATGATTAATCTTCTCTTGTTTACATAGTCTTAACGGATAAACCTGGTTTCTTGCATCCAACCCGTATACATTCACACTTAAGCCAGGATTTTATTATTCAAATAGTTTGATTTGCTTGAGTGGGGTTGGAAATTGAATTTTATCAAAATTAAATTTGTTACAAAGATTTCTGTACCTCTCGTTTATGACCCCTCTATTAGTAGCCGGTACATAACGAGCTAGAATTGCCCATTGAAAACATCTATTGTCTGCAAAATTCCTTAAATTAATGATAGCTCTTTTACATGAAATAGATTTTGGAAGAGGTAAGTAAGATGTTCCACCTAAAGGTCTGTATCTACTCACTCGCAATAATATACCGTCTACAGAGAACAAAGTCCACCCACTATTTTTAGATTGATACTCATTTTCCTCAACACATATGTTTCTAAACATAGTATATAATTTATGTTTAATGTCTGTAACTTTAAATACTGTGACATTGCTGGTTTTAAACGCTCTTGCCTGTACTTCATCTGTATGAGGTCTAACATACGTACATTCCACCATAATATTAAACTTAAGCGCACAATAGTCTGATAGTGTATTTTGAATTATAGTTTTTATTTTATCAGCATTATTTGTTAGCAAAATACAAATATCTTTCATTTGAGATGTATTCCTTACAAAAAATGTTTTTAAAACACCTCTAAAAGCATTTTCTAACTCTATAAAATCACCACATGGCATCAGGTTTAATCTATTTACTTTTCGACTCAAGTTCATATTTCCAACGGGTAACGTATCACTTCTGTCGATTTCCATCGGCTCCAAATGTATTTCCATTTTTTTAAACTTAAAATTGCCAATTAATTTCCAAGAAGTATTAATCTGAAAAGAAAAATGTAATGCATTAGACTTTATTTTAATTCAAACCACTAGATCCAAACCCTCCACTACCCCTAGCAGTCATTTGAATATTTTCGACTTCATACAAATCGGGGTATAAACACATTTCACTAATTAGCTGTGCAATCCGATCTCCTCTCTTTACAACAAAATCGTTTTCAGAATGATTAAAATGTAATACACAAATATTTCCCGTATAATCACGGTCTACAACACCTGCACCTACATCGATAAAGTGATTTAAAGCTAGTCCAGACCTTGGAGCTATTCTACCATAACAATAAGGTGATAAAATTAAAGCAATATCAGTTTTTATCAAAGATTTACCATGCTTCGGAACAATTACATCATATGCACTGCGTAAATAGTATCCTGCTGCAAACGGCGTGACACGATGAGGTGGAAATGCATACTCAGTTAATTTCAAAAAACCAAGCTTATCGTTATGAACTGAAAATAAAAAAAAACGCTATTATGGTCATTATTTACTACTTATATTTTACTTTTAAGCTATACAATTATTGTTTCTTTTTTGAGTACCAATCTATAGACAATTCTTCATGTTTCACATTTTTTACTTTAGAAATTTGTTGGCCAATTTTAACTAAAATATTATCTATGTCTTTAAATATTGCTTTATCCTCTTCACTTGTTTTAGTGTTGAGGAGAAACACACCTTTTTTTGAAACTTTTTGCTAGTAAGTTTTCTCACTGGAACATTTCTTTAAATCCTTGGTATCAGTGATCTCTATTTTAATCAAATGATTTCCTGTTTCACCTGGGGTTATGATTTTTCGCCTTTTTTCCCGTAATTATATTGTAGTGTTTGTTTTATAATAACATTTTTTGTTTGTTTGTTTTTCGATTGAGAAAATAATTTACTGAAATTGTCTTGTGAATCAGAGTCTTTGGACTCAGAAGATGAGGAACTTGAGGAAGAATCTGAAGAGCAAGATGATATAGAGTGTTTCCGACTTTTTTTCTGTTTCTTAGATGATTCGTTTTTATTTTTTTTCCTCTTTTTTCCAGATTCTTTGCCAGAATCTGTACCGGGTGGTTGTGAGGCTGATCTAAATACGTTTAAAACCTTCTGAACAATATCATAAGGTAAGACTTTTCTTTTAAAGGTTTTTTATTTAGCATGGGTTTTAGAATGGTTGTTATTTCATCAAAACTCTTTTTTTCGGACGTGAAATAAGGTAGCTTATCACAGCTAGGATCTGCGTGGGCTTAAACATGGTTCGAAAATGTTAGAAATAGTTGATTTAGAGTAAACCAAATCTGAAGTTATATTGGGTGTGATGTAACATCAGGATGCGTTTTCATAAAATTTAGACCTATTTCCCATTTATCTAGGCTAGTCATGCCTAGCACAAATAAATTTTCTAACAGATGAATTAGTCGAAATGATGACATACCACTTTCTTCAAAACCAGCCTCAGACCTCACATCATCTTCCAAATTAATGACCTGGTTAGAGTTAACTGTAGTGCTTGAAGTAACCGGGTTAGAGGAAGCCATTGCTAACTAAAAAAAAAAAAAAAAAAAAAAAAAAAAAAAACAAAACAAATGTATCAATATTCTTTCATATTCAAAGTGAAAATCAGTATTATAAAGGATTGATCTTATTTGTTTTGATATTAGCTTTAAACAAAGAATATGCTTATTCTTTCCACATTAAAAACTGTAATATAACTGTATTAAGAAGTTTTAGCCATGTACCATCTAGATAAAAAATATGTTCAATGTCAGTCGATAAATAGTTATAAGCTAAAAAGAGAGCATGGACAGATTTACATAGATGATTTACAGATTTTTGTTGTGAACTCCTTAAACCTTAACTTGAAGAGCTTCGTTAACACCGCAATAAACATTAAATTACTTATGTGAGAAAAGAATTTATTTGAATTGGAAGACCTGCGAGAATAAAAACAAAACATTGAAAATATTAACAAGAAATGTATTAGTATATCATATGAATGAAACTCACTTTTCTAAATTAGTGGTAGTTATTTCTTGAAGACAGGAATGAAGTGTATAGTTGAGTAATAGAATCTGAAGACAGGAATGAAGTGTATAGTTGAGTAATAGAATCTGAAGACAGGAACGAAGTGTATGATTGAGTAATAGAATCTGTAAAAAAACAAAAAATATCTATATATATTTTGTTTAGTTTCAAAAAGATTCTTAAATTGATTATAAATTCAAATTATTTAAAATTATATTATTATTTTCCAGAAATTAATAAAACTTAATAAAATTTGTTATTAAATATTTTAATTAAATTATAAAAATAAAATGTAGTAGTTTAAGTTATACGTATTTTATTCGAAATGTTTTTATTTAAATTATACCTAAAAGTGTAATCGGAATGATGAAGTAAGAAATAATTTTCATAACTAAATCATATCATAAAATTATTTTTAGATTATAAACTTGTAAAAAAATCGATGAGAATAAAGATTTATTAAAAACCTAATTGAATAATTTATTTTATCATAACATTTTTATAAAACTAAAAACTTTAATCATTTACTAGAACGAAGTAATTAAGTTACATTAGTTGTATGGTTGAAAATAAAACATAACTGTAATTAGGTGTAAGAAATAATGTCATGCAATTAATGTTAAAATATTGTTTAAAATTAGAAATATAATTTTTACATAAATAAACTAATTTGTATTCTCCAAACATTTTTATGGTATTATTAAAATGTGTTGTTAAATAATTTAGTTAAAGAAATATCTGTAAATAAATTCTAAAATATTAGTTCTCATAAAGAGTATAATGATTATTTTGCTAAAAATATTAATTGAAAATGATGTTAGAGAATGTATAAAATAGTTACTGTTCATAACTAATAATGCTAATAAATTGGAAAATCTACTCATCAGAATCAATATCTGCTATAACCAAATGATCAGGTTGTTTAAGTCTAGAGGTTCCGGATAGACGTTGGGGCCGTTGGTCTCTAGAGCTTGAAACAACTGCAGATACTGTGTGCTTGAAATCTTGTTGTATTTATACCAGTAAAATGACGTCAATTGAACATTTGTCTGACCACGTGTACACGTGTTAGGCCGCGTGGTGGTCAAGATCCTAACTCAAAGTACAGATGATGAAATATTGCATCAGCAAAATTAGACTTAGAAAATTTTCTCGTATACAAAGAGATCTCTGGTAGCAGAAGACACATCAGCTGTTGTAAACAAAAATCATCTGTTATAAAAAAACTATACAACAACAAGAAAAAAACCCCCTCTGGTTCATTTGTTAAACGGTCAGAACAAATTAATTAATACTATATAAAATACAAAATATTATTCAAATTAATACTGTATACTGTGTAACAAGAAAAAATACACTTTAATTAAAGCACGTCTTTTTTCATAGTTTTCGAAAATATAAATATTAATTATTATATGAATATCATCTACTATATGTAGGTACTATAATGTAAATACTCTTTATAGGATTAAATCAGGGGAAAAAAGACGTTGACTGGTTAAGAAAAATCCTTCAATTAATTTTATTTAAACATATTATACCTTATTTAGCTCAGGTGAACGATTTTAGAGATTTTAAAATAAATAGAGTATTAGGTTAGCAGAAGTGAAGAGGAACCGTAATTGTTGCCAAGAAAAGTCGTGCACCAGCGGGCTGATAAAGCGCGCGCCGCCTGACACTAGGGTCAAGCGATATGATAGCGCGCCAACGGTCGAGTTCAGAGATCTTGCCAGGTTCTGTTCTCTTAATACTTAACAACAATTTTAACGTATTTATTAACGCGTTTGTATTTAATATAGTATAATTTAATAATCGTATATGTATTTATTATAGTTAACGTAAAAGGATAACGAATTTAAATTAATATTACTGTAACACCGAAAAAAACGTGTTTGTATTTAATATAGTATAATTTAATAATCATATATGTATTTATTATAGTATAATGTAATAAATCGTGTGAGTTGGCAGCACTATATTTTTTGCAATTAATCGTGTGAGTTGGTAACACTGTGGAAAAAAAAAAGTTAGTACATTTTAAGAAAAACAGATTTTTTTGCATCAGCTGATACTAGCAGATGACAGGCGTGACGTCAGAAGAAAGAGCGCGAAAACGGCGTGATGTCACACCAAAACAACACTGACCTAGGACAACGTCATCGCGGGGGGTCCACGTGGTGCTAGTAAACAATAGTAAACTTGACCTCAAGGTGAACACGTGGCTGATATCGCGCGATAAGCGGTGACCTTTGATCTTATTTTAAACACCCATACATTTGACCATATTTGAACCCCCATTCTTCTCTACTAGCAGGCTATTCCGAATTCTCATCCGTTGTGATCACTGGTTTCTCTACCACTGTTCACGAATACAGGCCTCCTATAGTCCTAACCAGAAATTTTATTTTCCACCCTCTACTAAGTTCAAGGTGGGTGACTTGGTCTTGGTTTCTGGCTGCACTTGTGCAGGAGGGGGGCTCCACGGGAGATATGAATTGTTCTCTTTAAGACTGTTTATTTTATTTTTTTACGATAGCGGCAAGTACCCAGTGTGATTGCTGCGGACTCCCTTGGCTATCTGATATTATCAGTGGGTGTACCGATGATAGGTATGGCACCGCGAGTCTGCTGTCTAATGACAACATTCGTCAACTATCTCTTAGAATGACAATAATTGTTTCTTTCGTTCACTCAAACGCTCAAAATTCGCTTTCACGTGACAATCCTCTCACTATGGCCGCAGTCATAATATACTATTAAATTAGGATAAAATAATATTCATTTGATTACCAAAATATTTACTAGAAAGAATCGCCAAACGTAAAAATATAAATGTTGTTTGTTTGATACTTTTTCTACGAGTTGCATGAAGTTTTTGTTAGTTCTGTGTTTACTCACTATTAAATGGTAATACCCTACCAAATATTTCTATACCACGCCTTCATTAAAGTACAAGAAACTAACGAGAACTATCCTGAAGGGTTCAGTGGTTATATAAGACAAGAATGACTCAACAAATTGTCAGGCAATGTTAATGTTACATAGTTAATTGCATGTTTTAAATTATAGTGTTTATGACCCTTTAAATGAAATAATAACTATAACATTAAAATAACATCAATTATAGAGGTTTTAATATAGTGGTCATTAATAACTACATATTTTGTTTGAAACCAGATTTTAGTGTTCTAATTTAGCATCTTTATTAAATTGTATGAATAATTAACAAATCTGCATGCATTTGTACATTTTGGAGTATACGTGTTCTAATAAGATTAGTTAGACTTATAAAACTATGTGAATAATTTAAAAATAATGTTTATCATAAATTTTTATAGTGAATGTTGGACATGTAAATAAATTAAAATATGGAGTATTGTTGTAGATTAGTGAATAAAAGCTGAAAGTAGTGATGGGAGATAGCTGGAACAGGGGAGGAAGCCGCAAAGGTGTGACTATCTTTGATGACGCCATGCACCCTCCTGCCCCAATGACGTCACAAACAGCTGATTAGGTAAGCAGTCTTAACGCTATTCACTTTCCCACTTAGATAGCATTATGATTGGCTAATTAGTCACGTGGGTGAACAGGTGATGTATTAATATGGAGGCCAGACGCTGCATTTCTACTCCATATCGAGATGCTGTAAACATTTTTCTCAACTTTACTGATTTGTACTGCTCTTATGCTTCATTATCTTCTTCTTGTGACATGAAGATCAAAGCCCAATAAATTTCACACTGCGGAGTCGAAATTGAACTTTAATGGTGAGCTTACTGACACTAGGCCATGCATTTTCACGATATTGAAATTTGCGGAATCAGCTATATTCACAGTGTATTCATGAACACTGTGCACTGGGCCTACAAGGTTTCCAACGTCCAGTGTCTTTACTCCAAGACCAACGCATTGGAACATGCACATGATGTACACGCAAAGTTAAACGCAAGGTAGTGGAATGACAAGTGAGCCTTGCTTGCTGTAGACAAAGACCAAGTGGGGGTATATCCAATAGTAAGCGAGTAAATGGCATCTTTGTACGTACTGGCCACCTCAATCATCACATCCAGTTTCCAGAAAATTCGATAAAGTTTGACAGAAAGAGGAGAAACTTGGATAGTATCCAAAACGTTTTAAAACGTGGAGTTACGGACTCCAGGAAGGCGGGAAAAAGCCTCTAGATTTCAAATCAAAATACCGGGTCTGGTCGCCATTATATACATCAACTGATCACTCACATGACCAATCGATGCTCAAACAACTAGTCTAGTCACTTGTCTGGTTATCTTTTTATACAGGCCTACATCCGCTGAGGAACCACGTGACCAATCAGCTTTTCGTGATATTATCTACGCGGTAAAACGAATGATGACGGCTTCTTGGTCACGTGAACAATCAGCTGTTCGTGATACCACTGGGGCAGAAGAGGCATGACGTCATCCAATATGGCAACACCCTGGGAGTCCACTTCTTCGCCTGTTACAGATACACCCCGTTACTACTGCTGACTACAGACTGTATTAATGATTATCATCCGTTCAGAATTACAGAGTAGAGAGACATTATTGAGAGTGGTTGGTTTAATGAATTGTGAATGATAATTTTAGAAGCTTCATTTCTTATTTAGTTTTACCTACTAAAATAAGTAAGCATTATAAATTACCTTAAGTGAGTGATAAATAAGCAAAATACTCTGTGGTTTTCAGAATAAACAATATGTAAATTTCCAATGAAAATGTACAAGTAGATTTAAACATTTACGTAAATTTAAAGCTGTCATGTATGTAAACGTTATAATCTTTAAAAGAAAGACTGAATTTTAAAATTTATGAGTTTCAGATTCGAATTAAGATTTTATTATGATTTAAATTTATTATGTAATGTGTGTATAAGGAAATTATTATTAATTCCATTCTTTCATTTACTGTATAGGTATACAATAATTTCAATGTAATTCATCATATTTTGGCAAGAAAAAATTTCATTATAACTCAATTTTTATGTACGGTACCTACATAATTCTAATTGAAGTTTTCGAATTGACAATCGACAAGTATTCACTATTGCTCTTAATCGAGAGACATGTAGGTAATAAATATTTTACAAATAACATATAAATGGCGTTTTAAGTAATAACATGAATATTCCATTTATTGGAACTTTCATCTTATCTTTTAACAAAATTATTGTTACCTCATTGCTTAACATAACCTGAAAGACTAAATAATTCAAATATCTACATTAAACTGTCATGAAAAATGCCTAGATACATCAAGCGAATCTTTTAAATACAGCTTTGCTTTAATATCTAGCTTAAATGGAAATATATTCAGACAAAATGTTAAACAAGAGGAAATGGTTGGAACACAGGAAGTGAGACATTAGGCTGTGTCCTCCGGAACTGGGATCGTAGAATTAATTTAGGACCTAAAGTTTAACATTTTTGTTAGGTTAACAGTTTTGTTAACTTAGATGAAAATAACACTAAAATTATATTGTTTGCTTATAAAAATAATTGTACTAATCTATAAGAATTATATGAATTGGTAGTATATATACTATATGATACATTTTTTAACTAGTTGGAACAGATTATTTAGTTATTATATAGATACTTTAAATATAAGTAAGTAGATCAGTCATTATGAATTATGAAAATATTATACTTAACACTAAATATGAAATGAGATAATAATTATTATTGAATATTTATTTGTACAAGCTGACTTAAAATAATTACGTCACATCAAAGTAGATCCGCAAATGGACATTAAAATATATTTGAATAAAAAACAAAAATCATTTTGTTCGTTATTCATTTGTCGTTCACAACATAAATAATGACTGTATTTATATAGTATTTTGTACCAAAACTGATAACTTTCCTTTAAACCTACAGCGTGTCTAAACCCTCTGTGGGATTTATAACTTACGTGTTTGGTGTAGGGTTCTGTTGAAATAAATATGTTTCTTCAGGAGTTCGAAAAAAGAACAATTCAATAATATTTAAGTGACCCTCTTCTTTTACCAATTAATCCTATGTTATAAAAACATCTATATAGATCTAAAAAAAGTCAAAGGGTACAAAAAGCCTCTCATCCTACCAAGAATGTTGTTGCATAAAAATGTCTATATTTTTTACCGTAAAAAGTTAACAAAGGAAGCGTTACCGAAAATATAGCCAAGCACAAATGGAGATAAGACTTGTTTTGGTTTCTGTGGTGATATTATTTATTATTGTGCAAAATAAGTAAAAAATCTCTTTTAATGGTATGAAATGCAAATTATTTGCTTATTGCTTTAGTTAGCTGATGTAAGTTATCTTGTAATATTTATGAGTTACGCTTACAAATACGGTATTACATAAATCCATACTTACTAATAAAACTCCGCTTCTTACATGACATATTTTATTCATACAAGATAATATCAGTGTCAAGAAAAAAAAAACTAGTAGGTAAATTAAATTTGAGATTTTAGGTTACATTATTGATTTTCTATGAGAAACATTTCAAACTTGAAAATATTTTATAAACTTCGGTAGTTATTTAGATTAAAATGTACTATCTATAATAGCTGAAATATTATTCAAATTAAAATGTAAACAAATATTGCCAACTATACATAGTTCATTGCTAGCTGAAATATTCAAGAAAATATATTATTTTAATTTTGTATTGAACGAATATCTAGTGTTGAATATTTCTAAGTTATAACATAAAAGCTCCATAAATTCTTTACCTGTATTGTTGCATGGGCGATTCTAATACAGGACGTGGGAAGGAGAAAGAAAACGTGTAATATGAAGGATTTTACACAAGAAACGCACCATAACAAACTATGGGGCCGCCATTTCCACACCAACAAGAATATTTACTAGCAGACTGTCTTATAGAAACAATTTTTGATTTATTTACTGTCTTAATTAGGTACTCTTCAATATTTTTTATTATTATTTTGTACTCACTAAAACACTTTAGTATGTATAAAGTCAATGACAAAATTTTAGAATATGGTTGTGTATTTGTTCAGCTAGACTACAAAAGGAGAGTAGCAGCTCTTTTAAGAGGGATCTAAACCCCCGCGCTGAGAAGCGTAAAAACTGCTTTGCGTGGTCCAAGATACTGCCTTTATTTACTGTCGTAAAATTATAAATGAAACGTCTACTTAAAGATAAAGACTTTTTGACCAGAATCAATTTTTAGAATTTTCGAATTCATCTTTGTTTTGATTTGATAGGTTATTGAAAGTACTCAATATTCAAAATAAAACTATGGCTATTATCGAAATTTTAAATAGTGATATTATTCAGAAATTTATCTTGTTTCAATTTAGTTTTGGATTTAGATTGATATATTTAAAGGTTAGCCGCAAAATTACACCGCAGGAAAGCCTGCATGGCAATTTATTGCTAAAAATGCGGTGATTCGTGAGATCCAAGTGGCGAAAACCTGAATCTTTTAGTCGCAGATAAATTTTACTACTTTATTCATAAAAATCTTTCTTCATTCAACATAACATGGATGGATGCAATGTAGGCCTACGATTGATATGAGTGTCACTTTACTCAATGATATAACTTTATTTAGAGTTAGTCGACCTTTTTTTAATTGGCTAATTTCGTTTAAGTTATATTAAAATGTGCGTTCCCATGTAGTCCGTGATATAATATTACCACAAAGTAATACATAGGACTTTTATTCGTAATGACAGTGCACAATATTTATTATGTCATAACAAATACTGTAATAATCATCTATACACAACATGTCTGTGAAATAAATCATATAAACTATATTAACGAATGCATCAATAAAGACATTAGTTAAATAATTCCGGATTGTTTAAAACAATAAGTGATTCCAAGTCACTATCTCTATATTCTTTCACCTCTATTTTATCTTATAAATATAAAAACAGACTATTCGTTTATTATACAGTAGTTCATTAATGTTGTGGCAGAACAATTGTTAGGTCATTTATTTGTACTTATCTAATAGGGTAACTTCCAAGCAAATAATTTGTCTAGACGGTAACAAGGACAGAAAAATATGACAGCCTTGGGCGGGGCGGGACAGCAATCCTTTTGAGAACGTTGAAGTCATGGAGTGAGGTAATGTGTGGGAACTTTGTACCACTCTCGGTGTCTTCCGTTGAGTAACCACATCAGGCCACATTCTCATTAACAAGGGTCACTGGTCAGAGGGGTTGACGGGTATGATCAGAAAAATAACAAAATTACGAAATATTAAACAGTTTTTCTTAATTAGCATAATGCGTGTTGGTAGCTGAATTTAATACAATTTTAATATAAACTGAACTTAGATTATGGTGATCGATTAAGGTAAACTTGGTTTACCGAAATCGATCACCATAACATTCGTAGCCTACATATTGCACTTATTAAAAAAAATATAAGTATTATATTCTATGAAATTTTTATTGTGTGATGTTCACTTTGTATTGAAAATTTTAAACTATTATTAGATTGCTCAAGTAAATATAAGATGTGCTGGGTTCGGTTTTGCATTAATTTAATGCATTTTCAATTACTTGAGTATCCACTGACCTGATTGGGTAGCTCGTGATCAACTTGTGGCAGCCACACTGATCAACTTGGGTACCTATCGTGATGGACTTGGCTAGCACTCTTGATCAACATGGCTAACACTAATGATCAACTTGTGTAGTAACCGTGATCAACTTGGCCTGCCACCGTCATGGACTTGGCTAGGACTCTTGATCAACATGGCTTACACTAATGATCAACTCGTGTAGTACCCGTAATAAACTTGGCCTGCCACCGTCATGGACTTGGCTAGCACTCTTGATCAACATGGCTAACACTAATGATCAACTCGTGTAGTACCCGTCATAAACTTGGCCTGCCACCGTCATGGACTTGGCTAGCACTCTTGATCAACATGGCTAACACTAATGATCAACTCGTGTAGTACCCGTAATAAACTTGGCCTGCCACCGTCATGGACTTGGCTAGCACTCGCGATCAATTTAGCTATCACTCGTGCTTTAGTAATTTATTGCAAACTGGCAAAAATAAAGTTGTTGTCATCAAACCCACCCACCCATACACGTACAGTGGTAGTGACCACCCACCTACCAATACACTTACAGTACTAGTGACCCACCCAACCATACACGTAGGCCTACAGTGGTAGTGACCCACCCGCCCTTACATTTAAAGTGGTAGTGACCCGCCTACCCATACACGTACAATGGTAGTGATCCGCCTACCAATACACTTACAGTGATAGTGACCATCCGCCTACCAATACACTTATAGTACTAGTGACCCACCCACCCATACACGTACAGCGGTAGTGACCCACCCGCCCTTACATTTACAGTGGTAGTGACCCGCCTACCCATACACGTACAGTGGTAGTGACCCACTCACCTACCAATACACTTACAGTACTAGTGACCCACCCAACCATACACGTATAGTAGAAGTGTGTTTTTACTTTGGGTGTTCGACTCTGTATTTATTGTTTTGTAAATAGTATTCTGGTTTTAATATTGTCATTTAACAAACGCCTAATATAAACTTTTATCGTATTGTATTACTGTATATTACATTATTAAATTAAAATATAACTATTTTCTTTGTATAAATATGTTTTTGTAATATTATGAAATAATTCGTACAAATTTCTTTATACAATAAATATGCTAACAACTTTCTTTTAAAAATGCCTACTATATTTTTATAATATATATTTTATAAAACTAAGTTCACGTATTATAGCACTAACCTAGTAATACATTACTGTAAATGATTCATGAAGTGTTTAAAACAATCATATGCCAAACAAATATCTTGCATATATAATTGGGCTGGCTTGAAAGCGACCTGCGTTAAACATTTAGCGTATGTAGAGGCTCCAGCAGCAAAGGGGAAGTGTTCCAACACTCCGTCTTTAGTTGGTGTGAGGGGCAGTGTTGGGAGTGGGGACAACAGACACAATCAGCTGGTGTGGTGCGTTACGATGCGCTTAGCATTAAAATTTGAGGTAATATAGCCATGATCTTGTGTGAGTAGTTTTTTAGTTATTATAAATCATGTTGAAATTTAATATTACGTTCCTGCTCGATCTATCACGACTTATACAGTTAGGAAAGCACAATTTTAAAATTGCATACGAAGTAATATGTAAAAACATTAATGGAAGTAGTGATAAATATTATTTCAGGTTGAAGGTAGGTCACTGAACAGTTCAATCACATTAAAAGTATTTCAAATAATAAATATATTTAAAACGCAATACTATCGCAAATCAAATTATAATGTAACCTCAATATAAATCGGTAATGACAACAAACTGACTACACCAGCTGTCGTCACAAATTATTCAAATTAGTTTATTCAGCCATTCAACAAAATACAAATTGTAATAGGCCATGTCTATTATATCTTAAATGCTAAAATAAATAAGATTAATGTATAAAACAACATGCAATTTCAACATAAATAAATATGTGTTGTACATAAATTAGACCTGCAGAAAGCAACAGTAAAAACAATACAATTTCTATGGCATGCAAATCATGCACAAGCTACTTGGAAAAACATGCACTAACTACAAGAAAAGACAAAAGTTTCTTACATTGTAAGTTGTAAGCTACTTATGGTTCAACTTATTAATAATTTGCATTTGCCTATAAATAATTGGGAATATGGGAGTGGTCTGCCTCCTCATATTCTCTCAAACTATATAGGGGGTGGTCCAGAAGCCTGGATTTTCACTTCTATCTCAGGTCCATTTCCCCTTATGCCATAATCTAGCTGTACTAGATTCCAGTTCCTCACGTTCCTTGCCCACCAATGGTCTTCAGTACGTTGATGTAATAGGTGGAGCTTCCCATTGCGTATCCATGACAACGAAATGTTAAAGGGGCACGGTGGCACGTCGGTTCAGTGGAGGGAGATGACTTATTTTCTATCTCACTTTAATGACTAGCTTTGTCTCTCTCTCACAGATTCTTTAATAACGTCACAATCAAAACGGCCGAGCTGTAGTTGCACGAATTGTATTTTTTTTTATTCAACTAATCTACACATACGACCTTGATTGTTTTTGACTCATCATTCACTCGTCGTATTGTCACAGTATTTAGGCATTGCTTTATTTTGATTCTTTGTCATGTTTAACAGTCGTGTTTTAAAAAAATCGACTGCTAATAAGCAGCTTAAAAGAATCGCCATATTTAGTAATTTGTGTAGGCCTATTTATATCATATTAAATTAAGCACTCCAAAAATACTGTAAATTTCATTAATAAAACTGAACATTTTGAAATGTAATCGTGTAGTAACTTTGTTTGAAGTAAACTAATTGCTTTTCTCATAGCAATGGGACAATTGAGCAAACATATATTAAATTATTTTAGTTATAATTGATATCATTCATACGGTTCGCTTCGGTTTTCGTCTCTGTCCGCGAAAATGTTTGTTGTAACAAAATGTCTGCTTTTTGAAACCAAATTGTCCCCGTATTGTCATTTTCATGTATTGTAGTAATCCATTCAGCTAAATTCAAAAACAAATAAAAGTGTCCATATTTCAAATATTTTTTAACGTTTGTAATTAGTGTGTTTATTTTGTAATTGCCATAAAACTGTATGATAGTTTATTTGAAATCATTTTTATTTAATGAAAAATAATTGATAAACCGTACAAAATTTATAAAACTTAAGATAAATTGTCGGGTGTTATTTTTTTACCATCATAAGACGTTGAGAATTGTTGTGGTGTTCATTTAATATTATTTTATTTTTGGTTTCAACCGAACACAAAAAGATACGAAATACAAGATTGTTTGCAAATTTATGCCTTTTTAATAAATATTCATAGCACAATTCAACAGCTTTTAGGAATATTTACAAATATCATGCTTTGTGGCGTAATTTACTTAGTTTTTTGTAAAGTGTTTATAAATCAAACTCCTTAATTGCTTTTCATCTGTAAATTATAAGTATGGTAAGCCTATGCCTAACCATGTTAAATTGGAACTGTTTTAAGAATCAAAAGTTCAATAATTTAGTACCCCCTTATGTTCAGTGGATGATTGGATGAAATGTAGTAAAAACGTAAAAACTCTGTATTTGTATTATTAAAATATATATTTTAAAACGTGTAGTAGGAAATGAAGCGCATCATTACCGGTATTGACAATTGTTGAACAGATTCAGTTAGCCCAACATTCGTTCAACCAAGGTAGGTCACACACAAACAAATTAAGCGATTGAGGAAGGGGAGTAATTGGGAGTTCCGGATGTAAATACTACGAAGTATACTTGTCTACTATACAGGAAATGAGTCAGGAAATGAGTCTACTATACTGTCTGTGCTCTGCCCGGTGGAGTACTCTTCCTTCAGCCCCCAAAAAACTGAATGTAGTTCGAACTTCTCTCACCAGTGTCACATAACTTCTATATTTTCTTTCCCTCTAGTCCTCTTAAGCATCTGTTTTAAATTTACTGGGATTACTGTCTAAAATGTTCTTTAATTAGAAACTAGTTAAATTTAAATTGGTCGGTAGCGTAGTTGGTTCAATCCCAGCTTCATGTTCTAAAGGTTCTCAGTTCGATCCCAATCAGAGTCAATAAATTTGGAGAAGGATCAGCTGATAATCACCGGCTGTTCATTTGTCATTGGGCTATTAATTAATGACACTTTCTAAGGAATAGTCGGCCTTAGTTTGTAACATTGACTACATTCGCTCATATGCACTCATCACACTCATTCGAAATCCATATTCGCCCATATCTTGACGATCGGCGTCTTATGAATAAATAAATAAATAAACTATTACTACATGGTATTATTGTTGTGATTTGACAATACTGTTGTGCATTGACAAAGTAATAATTTTATTATCCGTTAAAACTTTTTATTTGGGGGGGGGGAGCTAAAGCCTCGCTGTAAATTATATAATAACAGAAAAAAGGTCGTAATACCTTGTTGTATGTAGATTTGATATGTATTTGATGGTTGAGAGAAATGGTTAGTCCCGACATTCTATAAACGTCCAATATCGTCCTCCTCACAATACAGGAAGGCACAAGTCTCGAGTTATGTGGTGTAAAATGTCCCAATCACATTTATCATTACATCTGAAGATAAGCAAACGACTTAGTGAATGTTATAATACATCAACTAAGGCGTTCATGTGGGAAAACTACAATAAAGCATGCCTTAGGTCTCGCCAGATATACCCTTTAGACTTAGTGAATGTTATAATACATCAACTAAGGCGTTCATGGGGGAAAACTACAGTAAAGCATGCCTTAGGTCTCGCCGGGTATACCCTTTAGACGTAGTGAATGTCATAATACATAGACTAAGGCGTTCATGGGGGAAAACTACAGTAAAGCACGCCTTAGGTCTCGCCGGGTATACCCTTTAGACTTAGTGAATGTTATAATACATCAACTAAGGCGTTATTGGGGGAAAACTACAGTAAAGCATGCCTTAGGTCTCGCCAGGTATACCCTTTAGACGCAGTGAATGTCATAATACATAGACTAAGGCGTTCATGGGGGAAAACTACAGTAAAGCACGCCTTAGGTCTCGCCGGGTATACCCTTTAGACTTAGTGAATGTTATAATACATCAACTAAGGCGTTCATGGGGAAAAACTACAGTAAAGCATGCCTTGGGTCTCGCCGGGTATACCCTTTAGACTTATTGAATGTTATAATACATCAACTAAGGCGTTCATGGGGGAAAACTACAGTAAATCATGCATTAGGTCTCGCCAGGTATACCCTTTAGACTTAGTGAATGTTATAATACATCAACTAAGGCGTTCATGGGGGAAAACTACAGTAAAGCATGCCTTAGGTCTCGCCGGGTATACCCTTTAGACTTAGTGAATGTTATAATACATCAACTAAGGCGTTCATGAGGGAAAACTACAGTAAAGCATGCCTTAGGTCTCGCCGAGTATACCCTTTAGACTTAGTGAATGTTATAATACATCAACTAAGGCGTTCATGGGGGAATACTACAGTAAAGCATGCCTTAGGTATACCCTTTAGACTTAGTGAATGTTATAATACATCAACTAAGGCGTTCATGGGGGAAAACTACAGTAAAGCATGCCTTAGGTGTCACCAGGTATACCCTTTAGACTTAGTGAATGTTATAATACATCAACTAAGGCGTTCATGGGGGAAAACTACAGTAAAGCATGCCTTAGGTGTCGCCAGGTATACCCTTTAGACTTAGTGAAAGTTATAATACATCAACTAAGGCGTTCATGGGGGAAAACTACAGTAAAGCATGCCTTAAGTGTCGCCAGGTATACCCTGTACTTACTTACAAGGTATTCGGAAGCTTAAAAATAACAGAAACGATAGTGATCCATGTATCTCTTCTCAAAACAATATCTTATTTAGCCAATTATAACAGATTTTGAGGAAGTGCTAGTAATATTATACCACCGAAGGAACAGAAAACTGTTTAACTTGCAGTTTTTAAAACATGCATTGTTAAATTAATTATCTTTGCGTTGTTAACATGCTATGAGGTTATATAGTTTTAAAGGTTTAGTTTAGTTTAGTAATAAGACTTTGTTTTCATAGAATTTAGTTTTATATCACGAATGTGTTAAATAGTATGTTCCATTCAACAGGAATAATCTCAATATACACCCATTCACCGTCTTAGACCAGGTAAAAACTTATTAATACTTGTTTTAAGAGTCTTGGAGGGCCAAGAATGGTGTTTAACAACTCTTCTTTCTATATTAAGTAAATTACTCAATTTTTCAACCAACCACATGTCCTTAAGTTTTTGAGTACTTCACCATCAATCACGACCAACTTGTCTGTGTTTCCATGCTTCTATTTATTGTGATCTAATACATTTCACTGACGAGAGTTAATCAATTTCATAAATTTCTTTTACCAAATATTTTAGTAATAAGAAAATAAATAAAATTAACTGTTTTTATAACTTTAAGTAAAAGATAAAGTTATGTAACAGTTAAAATCTCAAGTAGAACTTTTTAGTTGTCGTTTAAAAGAACATCTGTTTGTAGCAATTTCTTAAGAGGGCTCTAAAGGGAAAGAAAATATAGAAGTCATGCGACACTGGCCATAGAAGTTGGAACTACGTCCAGTTTAATCCGCCGGACGAAGTGCAATATAGTCCCAAGAATCATTTCCTGTATAGTAGGTTTTCGTAGTATTTTCAACCGGAAACCCCTTCCTCCCGTCGGCAGTCTCCTCAGGTGGCCCGACCTTCTCTGTCTGAATGTATGTTGAGCTGAAAGGCCAATTCTTTTCAACAATTGTCAATTTTCCAGTCAGTACCGGAATTGCTGCTGTATTTTATTTCTTAAAATGTTTTTATGTCATTTTGTTTTTGTAAAAAAATAGTAATATTTGTTTAGAAAAGTAGACTTTTTACGCCGAAATCAAATTATTCACTGATAAAATTAGGGGCCTACTAAAATATTAAGTTTCTACTTGAAACGTTTTCCAAACTCCTAATTCTTATTAAAATCTTGTTATTCTTAAAACAGTTAAAATTTAACATAGTTAAGCATCGGCTTGCCATAGTTGTATTCTACAACTGAAAAACAATTGAAGAGTTTGATCATAAAAATAAAGATACGCTTCACTAAAAACTGAGTAAATTATGTTGCAAAGCATGGTTTTTTGTAAATATTTCTTAAAGCTGTTGGATTGTACTCTAAATATTGGTTGTTATGTGGTTAAATATTTAACAAAAGGCATCAATTTGCAAATAAATGTCTATTTCGTATCTTTTTATGTTCGGTTGAAGATTAAAACAAAATAATATTAAATAAACACCACAACAATTCTCAACGCACGCTTAAAAAAGCATTAAAGGATACGTTTTACTGAAAATTAAATAAAACACGTTAAAAAGTAATAGTAAAAAATAGCGCCTGTCAATTTATTTTACGTTTTATAGTTTTGTACGGTTTATTAACTATTTTTAACAAAATAAACAATGATATCACATAAACTATCATAGTTTTATGGCAATTGCAACATAACACACTAATTTCCAAACATTAAAAAATAATTGAAATGTAGCCACTTTTTTATTTGCTTCTGAAGTATGCTGAATGAATTACTACAATACATGAAAATAACACTACGTGGACAGTTTGGTTTCAAAAAGCAAACATTTTGTTACAACAAATATTTTCGCGGACAGAGACGAAAACCGAAGCGAACCGTATGAATGATATCAATTATAATTAAAATAATATATTATAATCTTGCTCAATTTTCCCATTGCCATGAGAAAAGCAATTATTTTATTTCGACAACAGTTCTTACACAATTACTTTTAAAAAATTTTAGTTTTACTGATAAATATTTCACAGTATTTTTAGGAGTGATTAATTTAATATGATTCGATTAGGCCTATATAAATTACTAAATATAACCTTTTTTTAAACACGACTGTTAAAAATAACCAGCAATCAAAACAGAGAAACCAACAGAGAAACTGCTGCGAGCATATATCAATTCCGAACATATAATTTTAGACGTTCAAAGCAGATTGGGCTCATCTACCTGACAGTAGTTTGGCCTCATAAACATGTATGTCAGGGGTAGTTTAGGCTCACGTAGTCTACGAGTTTGACCTCAGCAATTCACACAATACTTTGGTCTCAGTTTTTTATATGAGTACAGTAGTTTGTCCTTACCTGTCTGAGCTGAGCAGTTTGGACTCATCCATTGTGGCACCACAGTACATAAGCGCTAAACACTTCGTTACCTATGAATGTATTTGTCGTTTATAAGAAATGTTTATATTGCATGGATTAAAGCTGATGTTAAAACATATTTAGAAATAGATTAATGTTATGCTAGCCAAGTCTATGACGGTGGATGGCTAAGTTTATTACGGGTACTATACGAGTTGATCATTAGTGTTAGCCATGTTGATCACGAGTGCTAGCCAAGCCCATTACGGAGGCTGCCCAAGTTGATCCCGGGTACTACCCTAGCTGACCATGAGTTTTAGCCATGTTGATCACGAGTGCTAGCCAAGTCCATTACGATGACTACCCAAGTTGATCAATGTGGCTGCCACAAGTTGATCACGAGCTCCCAAATTAGGTCAGTGGATACTCAAGTAATTGAACATGCATTAAATTAATACAAAACCAAACCGATCAGAACATCTTATTTCAGCAATATAATAATAGTTGAACAATTTTACTTCAATACACAAGTAACGTAAAAAAATGCAAATTTCATACAGTATAATACTTATACTGTATTGATAAAAAATAAGTGCAATATGTAGGCTACGAATGTTATGGTGATCGATTTCGGTAAACTTAAGCTTACCTTAATCGATCACCGTTATATTTGTTCAGTTTATATTAATATTGTATTAAATTCATCTACCAACACATACTATGCTAATTAAGAAAACTTGTTTAAATTAGTATTTTATTAATTCTTTTCGCATTGCATAATTTTTAAATATCACTTATATCAAGTTTTACCGTCCTAAGTCTTCTCATTGGCTGTTCAACGGAATACATCGGGAGTAGTACGAGGTTCCCAAACACTACCTCGCCCCGCCATGACTTCAAGTTCACAAAAGGATTGCCGCTCCGCCCCGCCCCGTCCCCCGGCTGTCATATTTTTCTGTCCTTGTTACCGTTTAGGTAAAATATTTGCTTCAAAGTTACCTTCTTATAAAATTACAAATAAATGACCTAGCATTTTTTCTACCACAACATTAATGAACTATAATAAATTAATAGCTACAACTTAACATTACTGTATTTATATATTTAAAATAAAACAAAGGCCAATAGTGACAGTGACTTATTATAGTTATAGTGACTTATTATAATATATTATTATATATATTACTTATTGCTTTGGTCAAGCCGGAATTATTGAATTAATATTTTAACTGTACGCATTCGTTAATGTAGTTTAACTGATTTATTTCATAAAAATGTTGTATATAGATGATTATTACAGTATTTTTCATGACATACTAAATATTGTGCACTGTCATTACGAATAAAAATGTTATGCTTTACTTAGTAGTTAGATTATATCAGGAACTACATGGGAACGCACATTTTAATTTAAACGAAATAATCCATTCAAAAATAATTAGACTAACTCTAAGTAATCAGTCTGTAAAATAATACTGATATCAGTCGTCGTAGGTCTACATTGCATCCATCGATGTTAAATTAAGTGAAAGAAGGTTTTTATGAATGAAGTAGTAAAATCCATCCGCGACTAAGAAGTTCGAGGTTTCGCCACTTGGATCTCACGAATCACCGCATATTTTGGCAATAAATTACCATGCAGGCATTTGCGCGGTCCAACATTGCGGCTACAGATTTAAAGATATCGATCTGAAACCAAAACTAAATTGAAACCAGATACATTTCTGACTAAAATCGCTTTTTAAAATTTTGATAACAGCTCTAGTTTTATTTTGGCATTAGTTTGAATATTGGGTAACTTCAATACCCTATAAAATCGAAATGAAGGAGAATTCGAAAATTATAAAAAGCGATTTGAGTCAAAAATGTCTTTATCTTTAAATAGATGTTTCATTTATAATTTTACGACAGTAAATAAGGGCAGTATCTTGGACCGCGCAAAGCAGTTTTTACGCTTCTCAGCGCGGGGGTTTAGAGCCCTCTTAACCATTAAAGTTTTTGACAGTTGCCGTTGGTGATTATCTCTTATGGTCCGAACCTGAATTATACTTCCAATTGAAAATCATTTCTATTCACACCAGAGGGGAGTTTAAAGGAGCATTTGTGATAGTTTTCATATTTAATTATTGACATTAACGGATTTGATATATATATATATATATATATATATATATATATATATCCATTTATATATCAAATCCATAAATTCATTTATATATAAAATCTATTTAAATATAACGGAGTCCACCATCATATGAGTCATATATTTTAATATAAATTATGTGAAATAATCTCTATAGATTATGTGTAGATTGTTTTATCTAGAATTATAATGAAATAACAATAATTAAGTGATTTTAGTGGAAGTTACTAATAAAGAATACAATACAATTAAGGTGAAATAAATTTAAATTATTTCTAGAAGGTTCTAGAATTTAAAGCCAGAGAACCAAAACCTCCCTGTATAGTAAAAGACACACCATGTTACAAATAGAAACGTTAGTAGTATAAACATTACAACTTAAAAAATGTATATAAAAAATAATTAAATATAATGTTCGTAGTAACGTAAGTTGATTGATTTTTATGAATAGGTGACTTTGAGTAACTGCTTCTGTTTGTAACTTAATAAATGTACACAATAGTTATGTTATCTTACGTTCTAAATACATGTTCCATGGAATCCCTGACGTAAAGGCATGTAACTATTAGTTACACCTATAAATGTACACAATAGTTATGTTATCTTACGTTCTAAATACAAGTTCCATGGAATCCCTGACGTAAAAGCATGTAACTAGTAGTTACACCTATAAATGTACACAATAGTTATGTTATCTTACGTTCTAAATACATGTTCCATGGAATCCCTTAAGTAAAGGCATGTAACTATTAGTTACACCTATAAATGTACACAACAGTTGTGTTACCTTACGTTCTAAATACATGTTCCATGGAATCCCTGACGTAAAGGCATGTAACTATTAGTTACACCTATAAATGTACACAATAGTTATGTTACCTTACGTTCTAAATACATGTTCCATGGAATCCCTTAAGTAAAGGCATGTAACTATTAGTTACACCTATAAATGTACACAATAGTTATGTTATCTTACGTTCTAAATACATGTTCCATGGAATCCCTTAAGTAAAGGCATGTAACTATTAGTTACACCTATAAATGTACACAACAGTTGTGTTACCTTACGTTCTAAATACATGTTCCATGGAATCCCTGACGTAAAGGAATGTAACAATTAGTTACACCTATAAATGTACACAACAGTTGTGTTACCTTACGTTATAAATACATGTTCCATGGAATCCCTGACGTAAAGGCATGTAACTATTAGTTACACCTATAAATGTACACAATAGTTATGTTATCTTACGTTCTAAATACATGTTCCATGGAATCCCTTAAGTAAAGGCATGTAACTATTAGTTACATCTATAAATGTACACAAAAGTTGTGTTATCTTACGTTCTAAATACATGTTCCATGGAATCCCTTAAGTAAAGGCATGTAACTAGTAGTTACACCTATAAATGTACACAACAGTTGTGTTACCTTACGTTCTAAATACATGTTCCATGGAATCCCTTAAGTAAAGGCATGTAACTATTAGTTACACCTATAAATGTACACAACAGTTGTGTTACCTTACGTTCTAAATACATGTTCCATGGAATCCCTTAAGTAAAGGCATGTAACTATTAGTTACACCTATAAATGTACACAATAGTTATGTTATCTTACGTTGTAAATACATCGTCCATGGAATCCCTTAAGTAAAGGCATGTAACTATTAGTTACACCTATAAATGTACACAATAGTTATGTTACCTTACGTTCTAAATACATGTTCCATGGAATCCCTGACGTGAAGGCATGTAACTATTAGTTACACCTATAAATGTACACAACAGTTGTGTTACGTTACGTTCTAAATACATGTTCCATGGAATCCCTGACGTAAAGGCATGTAAGATAAACACAGTGTTTTATTTTTAATTGGCTGATATTTACAGCTAAGTCAGTTAACTCTAAGCATTTCACACTTTGGATTTCAATTATTATTATAATCGTTCGATTGTTGGTAGTGGATCTGAGTCAACTCTCGACACCGACATTAGCTGTTCCCAAACGACCAATTCATGATCCATCCTTAAGATTACTCTTATTCATAATTTAGTATTATATTTTATTTTAAATAAATATGTTAATTTACCGAATAACAATTTAACGTATACTTAAACAGAATTACAATAGTCTGAGAAATAGTTGATTTAAACAATGATTTGAAATTTCAAGGTTTTACTAGAGAATAGAAACAAGGGCAGTTGGTGAAGCCCCAAGCACTTTGTGGCATTCCTTTATCAGTTATTTTTGTGTCTCCTATATCTCTGTAAGGGTAAGAAAACTATAGGTTTTCAAATAAAGAAATCAGATGTATATTTCATAAGTCTTTATATTTTACGGAATTCTTAAGTTTAATGAACATAAACCCTATTAATTATATAGATTGTATTTATACCTGAGTGAGTCCAATAGTTTTTAAACAAACGAAGGCATAGTTATCAGTAAAAATCGTGATTCAATCTATGAATATAACTTAGGGCTGTAGTCAACCTAGCGGCATTAAAAACATTGTCTGAATGTTCTTTCATTCGCTGACAATATACATTTGTGTTCATGCAATACTATCAAATGCTTCTTACCACATCAATTAGACAACGGGAGGTTGTAGAATCGACATTCCGACGGGGAACATTTAGATTAGCACTTTTTATTATTTTTACTATTCATGTATATGCCTTGTACCGATCTCCTTCTTAACCTTACTTGGCCTCATAGACTATTGATCTGCATTCAGTCAGATGGAGTACGGAGGTGAACCAGTACAGTAGACGGTCAATATTACTATCCTAAACCATGATACACTCCCAACAACGTCCTCCTAAACCATGATACACTCCCAACAACGTCCTCCTAAACCATGATACACTCCCAACAACGTCCTCCTAAACCATGATACACTGCCCACAACGTCCTCCTAAACCATGATACACTCCCAACAACGTCCTCCTAAACCATGACACACTCCCAACAACGTCCTGTTAAACCATGATACATTGCCCACAACGTCCTCCTAAACCATGACACACTGCCGACAACGTCCTCCAAAACCATGATACACTGCCGAAAACGTCCTCCTAAACCATGATACACTGCCAACAACGTCCTTCAAAACCACGATACACTGCCGACAACGTCCTCCTAAACCATAATACACTGCCAACAACGTCCTCCTAAACCATGATACACTGCCAACAACGTTCTCCTAAACCATGATACACTGCCAACAACGTCCTCCTAAAACCATGATACACTACCAACAACGTCCTCCAACACCAAACACTGCCGACAACGTCGGCACCTTATATTATATTACGTTTGAACTACTGAACATTCAGCCGTCACTCAAACAGAAGCAAGGAGAATCACTCAACTGTAATACAGTTCAATTGTCCCCATAAATAGTTTAAGAAACATTTACAAATGTCAATTTATACATTTTAAAACGTATCTTACGGAATTATAAGACTTTAAGTGGGAAATGTACCAGACAAACTGTATTAAAACTTCCTGCGTGCTCTTCAAGCTAAATTCTCAAAAGCCAATTTACCGTCCATTGCTTAGGTGGCTGAATATATATTTATATTTTTTAAATTAAAAACACGGAATTTCGTTAGATATATCTGACCTGAAGACATGTAAAATCAATAACTCTGTCAATAGACTAGCTTTAGTGATGAATCAGTAGACTACGTGTGTATATTCCTCTTTTGTAAAGATCTGTCAACAGATTTGCTTCACTGACGAATCAGTAAACTAGGTGTATATCTTCCCCTCGTGTAAAGACCAGTCAACAGACTTGCTTCACTGTCAAATCAGTAAACTACGTGTGTATATTCCTCTCTTGTTAAGATCTGTAAAAAGACTTGCTTCAGTGACGAGTCAGTAAACTACGTGTATATATTCCCCTCGTGTAAAGACCTGCCAACAGACGTGCTTCAGTGACGAGTCAGTAAACTACGTGTATATATTCCCCTCGTGTAAAGACCTGCCAACAGACGTGCTTCAATGACGAATCAGTAAACTACGTGTGTATATGCCTCTCGTGTCAAAGCAACCTGTCAACAGACTTGCTTCAGTGACGAGTCAGTAAACTACGTGTATATATTCCCCTCTTGTAAACACCTGCCAACAGACTTGCTTCAATGACGAATCAGTAAACTACGTGTGTATATGCCTCTCGTGTCAAAGCAACCTGTCAACAGACTTGCTTCAGTGACGATTCAGTAAACTACGTGTGTATATTTCCCTCGTGCAAAGACCTGTCAATAGTAATCTGTTTGGTTTTCTTTGAAACCTTTGCAGAAAATTGCAATCGACTTTTAATCCCAGAGCTTCAAACGAAAGCTATTTATTTTGCTGGTCCAAACAGTTTACTTGGAAGCTGAGATTGAACCTTGTCTTAGGAAACATTTACTTCTACATCAGTTGCCTGTAGTTCCGTATGTTTCTATTTGAGTTAGCTTATGTATTGACATGGAAATATATGGAAACAATAGGGGCCTATTTTATTAAATACTTAACTACCGATAGTAGAAAGGTAAATTTTTTTAGTATTTCCAAAAAATATAGCTAAATACAGTATCATCATAAATCATACCATTTAAGGATCAATGAATAGTGATAAGGTATAATGTTTTAGATACATTTATCGACTAAGTTTAAAACATCCATGTAACATCTTTCCATTAGAAACTGCTTTTTTCTTACTCCATCTTACGTTTCTTAATGTTTCAGTGAATCTATTTTTAGAATATTATATCATATGCCATTACTAGTCTATCGAGGTCTTAGACATGAACTTATATCCTAGGTGTTAGACTCATATAACAATATACAGGGTGAGTTTTATGTCTTGGCAAACCTGGATATAATTTCAATGGATTGAGATATCAATGTGAAATCTTAACCATACATATTATTACATATTTTTTTATTTTTCAAATTGTTAAACATTTTACCCACCTTTTATAAATGGGGACAAAGGGGGATAACTACAAATTTTCAAATTAAAAAAATCCAATGATGCAAACTAGAGGTCTCAACGTTTAATTTAATAGAGTAAAAGACTTACGATATTTACAATAAGTGAGTTTTATGTCCTGGCACACCTGGATATAATTTAAACGGCTAGAGATATCAATGTGAGACCTTAACCATACATATTATAAAATTTTTTTCAATTTTTCAAGCTGTTAAACATTTTGCTCCCCTGTTCTAAAGGGGAGTAAAGGGGGGCAACTACAAATTTTAAAATTTAAACCCATGTGATTACTCATTTGAAAGGTAATAAAAATAAACCCAATGATGCAAACTAGAGGTGTCTACGGTCAATTTAAAACAGTTAAAGACTAATTTACATTAAACATTCACTTATTACTTTCTTGTCCTGTTTTTCGTTACATGAGTTAACGTGCTTTGAAATTTGCCTTATTCTTATCTTACCAGTTTCAACAATCTACTTTTGACTTTCTTTTGTGTACTACTTACTTGCATTTTATCAGTTCATAGCTTCAGCTGTTAATAATTTTAGTTTAAGCTTACTTTTACAAGTTTACAATGTAAACAGTTTTATTTCACATATTTTTTACAAGTTTACAATTTTAGTGCAAGTCTACTTTTCTGACGAATAGTGTTACTTATTCTATTTTAATTATGGAAAGTTCTGAGTTTGAAAGAATTCCTGTGTTAATGATGAGAGGTTACGGGGACCGTATAAGATCTTACAGGAAATTAGGAAACTTATTCAATGAGGAATTTCCGGACCGAATCAATCCCATAAGAATGTTTAGAGAGACAAGAATTATTCAACGGTTTAACGATGCGCAGTCTGTACAACGTATACCCAAGCCAGAAAGTGCTCCTGTAATTGACGAAAAGAAATCATTAGACGTTATGGATAGTTGAATTTCTTTATTTAATTCCTTTAAATTGAGGGGTCGCATGATAGGGGTTTGCTTTGACATTTTTTAGTTACCCCTCTTTGTCCATCTTTATATAGGTGTCTTTTAATAAAGGGACCTATATAATTAATAGGTATGGCCAAGGTCTCGCATTGATATCTTAGGCTGTTTAAATAACATCCAGGTGTGCCAGGACATAAAACTCACTTATTGTAAATTAGTGTTTTACTCTGTTAAATTAAATCTAGAGACCTTTTAGTTTGCATCACTGGATTTATTTTTATATTACCTTTAAAATGAGGGGTTACATAATAGGGGTTTGCATTTGAAAATTTGTAGTTGCCCACCTTTGCCTCCTTTAGAAAAGGGGGGCAAAATGTTAAACCGCTTGAAAAGTTAAAACAATTTGTTAAAATAAGTATGGTTAAGGTTTTAAATTGATATTCACATCCAGGTGTGCCTGGACATAAACGTCACTCTGTATAAACTATTATTGTTAGAAATATATTGAATTTGTTAAATTTATAAAAGATTCAAAAATACATAGAGCCATACAATATTTTTGTTAGTTTAATAATACATTTATTTGATCAGTAAGCTGGAATTCAGCAATCAATGAGATACTAGGGGATGCCCCAGCACGCTTTGCGTGCCAACCCCTTCACTCGCTGTGCTAGATAAACCTCAGCCTTTGGCCTCGGCCTGTAAAATAACAACATTAGATTACCATTGAAACGTTCAAGGCCAGTAGAGCGGAGCCCTTAAATCGAATTTAAATAAAACCATGCTTAAAACTTTCCCTTATTTACATTATGAAAGACCTAAACTCCTCAATATTACAAAAACAATTTTTTACAATTGAATAGCAGTTTCACTTCCATTAGTTAAAATTCTCTGTTATTCTTAAACTCTCAATGCTTCCCATACCTTTCAGGGTAAAAAATATTGAAAAATTAAAAACTTGTTGCCCAATTATGAACAGAAGCAACTTTTTTAAACTCCTCTACCCATTAAATTAATCAAGAAAAAAGGAAGGAATTGCATTGACTAAAATCTGCTTCACTTATTATTAATAACTATAAATTATGAAATAATAATAACATAAAAGATTTGAGTTTTTTAGAATCTAAGTGGTAAGTGTTGTAAATGGGGCGGTAACAGAGATTGTACTACTGTAAAATAAGTTAATAGAAAATGGATTGACCAAAGTAGCTTCATCCGATAGTAAACTACATGTTGAATACCCTACATGGTGATTGTCCACCTTGTATGACTGCCGACTAGGGCACGCTCCCAGCTGTGGGAAGGAATACCCTACATGGTGATTGTCCAGCTTGTGTGACTGTCGACTAGGGTACGCTCCCAGCTGTGGGACGGAATACCCTACATAGTGATTGTTCAGCTTCTGTGGTCTACCGACTATGGCACGCTTCCAGCTGTAGGACGGAATACCCTACATAGTGATTGTTCAGCTTCTGTGGTCTACCGACTATGGCACGCTTCCAGCTGTAGGACGGAATACCCTACATAGTGATTGTTCAGCTTCTGTGGTCTACCGACTATGGCACGCTTCCAGCTGTGGGACGGAATACCCTACATGGTGATTGTCCAGCTTGTATGATTACCGACTAGGGTACGCTCCCAGCTGTGGGACGGAATACCCTACATGGTGATTGTCCAGCTTGTGTGGACTGCCGACTAGGGCATACTTCCAGCTGCGGAACGGAATATTACTTCCAGCTGCGGAACGGAATATCCTACATTGTGATTGTTCAGCTTCTGTGGCCTTCCGACTATGGCACGCTTCCAGCTGTGGGACGGAATACCCTACATGGTGATTGTTCAGCTTGTGTGGACTGGCGACTAGGGCACGCTTCCAGCTGTGGGAAGGAATACCCTACATGGTGATTGTCCAGCTTGTGTGACTGTCGACTAGGGTACGCTCCCAGCTGTGGGACGGAATACCCTACATAGTGATTTTTCAGCTTCTGTGGTCTACCGACTATGGCACGCTTCCAGCTGTGGGACGGAATACCCTACATGGTGATTGTTCACCTTGTGTGACTACCGACTTGGGCATACTTCCAGCTGCGGAACGGAATATCCTACATTGTGATTGTTCAGATTCTGTGGTCTGCCGACTAGGGCACGCTTCCAGCTGCGGGACGGAATACCCTACATGGTGATTGTTTACCTTGTGTGACTACCTACTAGAGCATACTTCCATCTGCGGAACGGAATATCCTACATTGTGATTGTTCAGCTTCTGTGGTCTGCCGACTATGGCACGCTTCCAGCTGTGGGACGGAATACCCTACATGGTGATTGTTCACCTTGTGTGACTACCGACTAGAGCATACTTCCAGCTGCGGAACGGAATATCCTACATTGTGATTGTTCAGCTTCTGTGGTCTGCTGACTATGGCACGCTTCCAGCTGCGGGAAGGAATACCCTACATGGTGATTGTTCACCTTGTGTGACTACCGACTAGGGCACGCTCCCAGCTGAGGGACGGAATACCCTACATGGTGATTGTTCACCTTGTGTGACTACCGACTAGGGCACGCTCCCAGCTGAGGGACGGAATACCCTACATGGTGATTGTTCACCTTGTGTGACTACCGACTAGGGCACGCTCCCAGCTGAGGGACGGAATACCCTACATGGTGATTGTTCACCTTGTGTGACTACCGACTAGGGCACGCTTCCAGCTGCGGGACGGAATACCCTACATGGTGATTGTTTACCTTGTGTGACTACCTACTAGAGCATACTTCCATCTGCGGAACGGAATATCCTACATTGTGATTGTTCAGCTTCTGTGGTCTGCCGACTATGGCACGCTTCCAGCTGTGGGACGGAATACCCTACATGGTGATTGTCCAGCTTGTGTGAATGCCGACTAGGGCATACTTCCATCTGCGGAACGGAATATCCTACATTGTGATTGTTCAGCTTCTGTGGTCTGCTGACTATGGCACGCTTCCAGCTGTGGGACGGAATACCCTACATGGTGATTGTTCACCTTGTGTGACTACCGACTAGGGCACGCTCCCAGCTGAGGGACGGAATACCCTACATGGTGATTGTTCACCTTGTGTGACTACCGACTAGGGCACGCTCCCAGCTGAGGGACGGAATACCCTACATGGTGATTGTTCACCTTGTGTGACTACCGACTAGGGCACGCTTCCAGCTGTGGGACGGAATACCCTACATGGTGATTGTTCACCTTGTGTGACTACCGACTAGGGCACGCTCCCAGCTGAGGGACGGAATACCCTACATGGTGATTGTTCACCTTGTGTGACTACCGACTAGGGCACGCTCCCAGCTGAGGGACGGAATACCCTACATGGTGATTGTTCACCTTGTGTGACTACCGACTAGGGCACGCTCCCAGCTGAGGGACGGAATACCCTACATGGTGATTGTTCACCTTGTGTGACTACCGACTAGGGCACGCTTCCAGCTGTGGGACGGAATACCCTACATGGTGATTGTTCACCTTGTGTGACTACCGACTATGGCACGCTCCCAGCTGAGGGACGGAATACCCTACATGGTGATTGTTCACCTTGTGTGACTACCGACTAGGGCACGCTCCCAGCTGATGGACAGACTGTGCAAGGTAGTTTAGTAACAGAATTTAAAAAGTTTTTATTGATTATAATTATTGTTTTAACATTCTAAGACAATGTGTTATTTACTAAAATTTTGAATTGTTAAATATGTTAAATTGAAAATTGTGTACTTAATGTACGAGTATTATAAATTAGTTCAATATTTAAATTTTAAAATTCCATAATATATGTAAAATTGTTTAAAGCCATTATTTTGTATTGTTATTTTGTAATTTTTCAATCCCATCTTGATTACTAATACATTTACATACTAGACTAGGAGTAACCTCTGTACGCTTTGCATTCCCTGTAACTCGCTACGCTCGTGTAGTAAGCTCGGCCTTCGGCCTCGCCTGGAGACTGTTTTTTTCCCTTTTGTAGAACTCGGCCTATATCCTCGCTAGGGTGCCCTGTTAAAAGCCCCTTTGTTGAACTCGGCCTACGGCCTCGCGGTGGAAAGTTTGGCCTGCGGCCTCACCAAGGGCCTCTACTACAGTCCCATTTTTGGGTCTTGGCAGGTCGCCTCGTGAGGGAAATCGGCCTACGGATTCTTAACCAGTTTGACCTTGCATTTTGGTTTTAGGTGCAGTGGAGCCCATAAACATAGTCTTTTCTAAAATCTGATAGTATACTTGTAATCAACTGAAGAATACCTTTAATTTGATACCCCACTTGGGTGTATTAGTTTAACATTACCCAATTTTGGGTTTTGGAGCATATATTTTACTTGGGGGTGGGGTGAAGAGCCCTTAAATGTTGTATCTCCCAAAATACAACGATATTTTGTGATTTAAGAGATAAATAACTATAGATTTTCACCCCACTGGGGCGGTTTATATTAATATTATCATTTTTTCGGAAATTTTTTGTTTCGAGAGCAAAACAAAACAAGCCCCAAAACAAAATTACCCTTTTCGAAATCTGATAGTATATTTAGATTTAAGATAAAATAGCTTTAATTTGATACACCAGTTGAGTAGATAACATCAGTATTAAAACATTTTACATTTTTAAACATTTGAAGTTTTTATGCTGAAATGCATATATAAGGTGCGCGTTTGTTACGCGTGTAGAATTAATATTTAATACTAAATAGTTATCATTTTCCAAAAAGCCATAACAGAATACATCAAGAATATATTTTACGTGAAAGAAATAAAATTCCAATCACCGACACCTGTTGGCTCAAATGGATTTATACCTAATGTGGCTTTGGGTCGGGGAGGAAAATGTTGGACGTGCAGATGGGGTTATGGCCAAGTAATTTATAACAAACACAGCAAACAAATATTGTATTTAACTTATTTGGAAAATATATATGTGTATCTAAATAGTAATTTTTTGTTAAATTTATACGCTTTTTGTAAATTTATTATAGGTCTAATATTTATTAATAATCTAGTATCTTACAAGCAGCTGGGATCATATGAATTTTAAGCTGTTAATAATTTTTCTTGTCTGTTTAGTGAAATAAATATGAACCATCGACTAAGCTTTAAATTGCAATATTATCTAAAGCCACACGATCAATTCATCATTTATATTTAAAAGCAGCTAGTGAAACTATGTAAAACAATAATATGACGTTTAATACCGATGTATTTTCAGTACGAGCTGAATGTATTGGTAAAAATATTTTTCTTGTTTTGAATTATTTTCATTGGGTATATTCTCTACCATGTAGGCCTATTCATTTTATAAAATACTAGCTGTACCCGCCCGCTTCGCCGGTCATAATATTGAGTTTGATTTAGAACCTAATAGCTGAAAGAATTCGAGCATTTTTGCTTCTTCTACCAATATTAGATTTTTTAGGAGGCATGTCATAAAAAGTAAACTGCAAAACAAATAATTATTTATTTTTTATTTTCACGTTTCACCACATGTTTTAATTACCGAGGAAAAAAGGTTAACACCAAATACAGATCACCTGATCAAGTAAAAGTAGTGTGTGCTACACTCTCAAGATGAAATGTAGAACTACAATAAATCAAAACATATACAGTACTGTTGTTGTGAGAACTTCAATCTGCTTATGGCATGTGAAACTACATTAAACTACACAGTCATATGTTTTTTGTAAACAATTCAGATTCTCCATTTGAATAACATGGGATCTTTAGGAGCCCGTGGGGCGGAACCCTGTGGACGGATCTGCATCAAACTTCACAGAAACCATCTCGGGAGTACACAGGACAACATCTTAAAGTTTCATGGCGATCGGTTGGATGGTTTGGCAGCGCATAAACTTCAAATATACATACAAACATCCTCTTTTATAAATATAGATTTAATAAAATGTTTAAATGTGATAAAGTAAGTCTTTATTGCAGTTACATCACAATTTCTGCTAATTTACCTGATTCATATATTTCGTTAATACCAAAGGAAATTACATTTAAAAAATCATGTTAACGAACCATGAAAAATTATATTTTACGATTTGGAAAATGAAATCGTTAGGGTAGAATAATACTTTTTAAGAATAAATCAATATTATTTTGTTGCTACAGTATATGTTTATCAATAAAACTTATACTAAAAATATTTACTAAAACCTTAGTAGTTTTTAACTAAGTAGTCATAATGTAAATTACTAACGAAAGTATGAATCATATGATTAAACATCAGCACTAGTGATGTAGTTCTGTGACCCTGATACTTAGACACAAAGTGTTGTGTAGATGATGTCAGTCGTCTTAATACTAACACAGGGTCCGCTTAGTGGTTGCCATCGACATGTGAACTGCTAGAGAAGTCTGGAGTGACCCTGTTGGTGTTAGTAAGGATACGGATGTTACTTAAAGAAGAAGACTGTCAGGCTTGACAGTAGCTGTTACTCAGGCCAATACTACGTGGTTTACATTCCACGTAAAACTGTAAGTCCCTTAGTAGAAAACTTCTTAATGGATAACTGTAAATAAATACTTCTTAATGTATGGTAAGAAATGGCTCTTTCCAAGCCCTTAGTTAATAGTAGGACTACACAAGTCATCACATTTATGTAATATTTGGATAGAATATGCAAAAGGTGTGTCGGTGTTTCATATCTGAAGCATATTAGCAATGAGACAATGCTCCTGCCATCAAACATGATCCCATTATCATGTAAGGTCCGGTTATGGTGTGATTTTACTCAGTACTTTTCGATTCGTTGAAACATGGATGTGCATCACAGTGGCGTGTATGACTGGCTGTTCCAAGATCACGCCACTCTAAGGTTGACTTGCTTTGTGAGTGTTATTTGAATTTTAGATTGGGTGCGTTTTGTATGGGTCAAAAATCAACTCGATATTTATTTATATTACTCAACCAGTAGCAGACAACAAAAATAATCACACATTTTTTCACGTGTCTGCCATTGTAAAAGATTACCTCCACCCCCGAATCGATCATACCCCCGAGTGAATAGGTAAGTGAATGGACACATACCACCGTAAGTTCAATATTCCATGACAAATCCTATCATTGCATAACATAAATTAGCGTATCAAATGCCTGATTTTAGCTAAAAAATATCGTGCAAATATAAATCGTGTAGATAAACATTTATTACAAGCACTTACACAAATAAAAGAGAAATCATGTCACAACTACTGTAATGGGTCAGCGGGTACGGGTCGAATCATGTCACAACTACTGTAATGGGTCAGCGGGTACGGGTCTAATCATGTCACAACTACTGTAGTGGGTCAGCGGGTATGGGTGTAATCATGTCACAACTACTGTAGTGGGTCAGCGGGTACGGGTCTAATCATGTCACAACTACTGTAGTGGGTCAGCAGGTACGGGTCTAATCATGTCACAACTACTGTAATGGGTCAGCGGGTACGGGTCTAATCATGTCACAACAACTGTAATGGGTCAGCGGGTACGGGTCTAATCATGTCACAACTACTGTAGTGGGTCAGCAGGTACGGGTCTAATCATGTCACAACTACTGTAATGGGTCAGCGGGTACGGGTCTAATCATGTCACAACTACTGTAATGGGTCAGCGGGTACGGGTCGAATCTTGTCACAACTACTGTAATGGGTCAGCGAGTACGGGTCTAATCATGTCACAACTACTGTAATGGGTCAGCGGGTGCGGGTCGAATCATCAGGTAACTGTTCTGTTACGATTTAAAGTTGAGTATCATATAATATTGCACATATTACTTTTTGGAATCACCATAAATGACATTATAAAAATTCTATTATTTTTTAATTGAAAATCACCTCAAAATCAGTGCTACGTTTTTCACCGATTGGCTGTTTTATTAATCAAATCCTTTCCAATGTGACATAGTAACATGACAAAGTGATCCATTGTAAATCGGAAATATACTTTAATTTATGTCAGGTAGTGTTTTATAATTAACAGCTTGATTAAACCTTCATTTTCTCGAGTAGGCAAACATTTTCTTCTTTCTAGCCGCAAACAGAATTTACATTCAGTTACCGGTTTTTCATATGCCATTGGGCTATTAATTAATGACACTTTCTAAGGAATAGTCGGCCATAGTTTGTAACAATGGCTAAATCGGCCCATCCAAACTCATCCCACTAATTTGAAATCCATATTCGCTCATATCTTGATGATCGGCGTCTTATTAATAAATAAATAAAAATATTTAGTTGAGCTTTACGAGTCTTCTATTAATTACTCCCGAACTACGATAGTGGTGCAGGGAACCAGCTGTGGACCCCCATACCTAGATCACTCCATGTTGTAATTATATGGCACATAAACATTGTATTCAAGCTGTTTCCTTATAAAAGATAGTCCGGGGCTATCAAAAACATGTATAATCATATTACAACTAATTATATGTCATTCGATCCAAGACAATAAGTCAATAAGTTATATTACGGGAAACAAGTTGAAACAAAATAAGTCCAGTACAAAGCACTATATTTTAATAAGCACTCACAAAATGACAGCTTGTAAATACATAAGCAATTAATGGATAATTTATGTACATTTTCAACTATCAATGGAAGGAGAACTATATATTTGAGCCGGTGTCTTCTAGTACTCTGTATTTGAATTGTTGGTTTCTTATCATACACTCAAATAATTTGATTAGACTGTCCACAAACCCTCAACAAGAAATTTTAACAGGTAAAAATAACAAAGAAATCGACATAAGTAAAAAATACTATAAAATTTAATATATACAATTAAGAAGAGTTTTAACATTTAAATACTTATATTTCCTGGTGTTTATGCTAGAATATTCGAGTGACCCAACCACTAGAGCACTGGGCAGACACTCTGCACTAGCCTTGGAATATTCGAGTGACCCACCCACTAAAGCACTGGACAGACACTGCATTATATGCTCACTTTAAAAAAACTCGTTCAAACATAACACGCCATATATATACTGTTCCGTACAGTATTTATTACTAAGTACGGAACAGTAGTCTTACAAGAACTGAGCTACGGTAATCAGACCATATATGTACAGTATTTATTACTAAGCATGGAGCAGTAGTCTTACAAGCACTGTGCTACGGTAATAAGACCATATATGTACAGTATTTATTACTAAGTACGGAACAGTAGTCTTACAAGCACTGTGCTACGGTAATCAGACCATATATGTACAGTATTTATTACTAAGTACGGAACAGTAGTCTTACAAGCACTGTGCTACGGTAATAAGACCATATATGTACATTATTTATTACTAAGTACGGAACAGTAGTCTTACAAGCACTGTGCTACGGTAATAAGACCATATATGTACAGTATTTATTACTAAGTACGGAGCAGTAGTCTTACAAGCACTGTGCTACGGTAATCAGACCATATATGTACAGTATTTATTACTACGTACGGAGCAGTAGTCTTACAAGCACTGTGCTACGGTAATCAGATCATATATGTACAGTATTTATTACTAAGTACGGAACAGTAGTCTTACAAGCACTGTGCTACGGTAATAAGACCATATATGTACAGTATTTATTACTAAGTACGGAACAGTAGTCTTACAAGCACTGTGCTACGGTAATCAGACGTTATATGTACAGTATTTATTACTAAGTACGGAACAGTAGACTTACAAGCACTGTGCTACGGTAATAAGACCATATATGTACAGTATTTATTACTAAGTACGGAACAGTAGTCTTACAAGCAATGGCTACGGTAATAAGACCATATATGTACAGTATTTATTACTAAGTACGGAACAGTAGTCTTACAAGCACTGTGCTACGGTAATAAGACCATATATGTACAGTATTTATTACTAAGTACGGAACAGTAGTCTTACAAGCACTGTGCTACGGTAATAAGACCATATATGTACATTATTTATTACTAAGTACGGAACAGTAGTCTTACAAGCACTGTGCTACGGTAATAAGACCATATATGTACAGTATTTATTACTAAGTACGGAACAGTAGTCTTACAAGCACTGTGCTACGGTAATCAGAAGATATATGTACAGTATTTATTACTAAGTACGGAACAGTAGTCTTACAAGCACTGTGCTACGGTAATAAGACCATATATGTACAGTATTTATTACTAAGTACGGAACAGTAGTCTTACAAGCACTGTGCTACGGTAATAAGACCATATATGTACAGTATTTATTACTAAGTACGGAACAGTAGTCTTACAAGCACTGTGCTACGGTAATCAGAATATATATGTACAGTATTTATTACTAAGTACGGAACAGTAGTCTTACAAGCACTGTGCTACGGTAATCAGACCATATATGTACATTATTTATTACTAAGTACGGAACAGTAGTCTTACAAGCACTGTGCTACGGTAATCAAACCATATATGTACATTATTTATCACTAAGTACAGAACAGTAGTCTTACAAGCACTGTGCTACGGTAATCAAACCATATATGTACATTATTTATCACTAAGTACAGAACAGTAGTCTTACAAGCACTGTGCTACGTTAATCAAACCATATATGTACATTATTTATTACTAAGTACGGAACAGTAGTCTTACAAGCACTGTGCTACGGTAATCAGAATATATATGTACAGTATTTATTACTAAGTACGGAACAGTAGTCTTACAAGCACTGTGCTACGGTAATAAGACCATATATGTACAGTATTTATTACTAAGTACGGAACAGTAGTCTTACAAGCACTGTGCTACGGTAATCAGAATATATATGTACAGTATTTATTACTAAGTACGGAACAGTAGTCTTACAAGCACTGTGCTACGGTAATCAAACCATATATGTACATTATTTATCACTAAGTACAGAACAGTAGTCTTACAAGCACTGTGCTACGGTAATCAAACCATATATGTACATTATTTATCACTAAGTACAGAACAGTAGTCTTACAAGCACTGTGCTACGTTAATCAAACCATATATGTACATTATTTATTACTAAGTACAGAACAGTAGTCTTACAAGCACTGTGCTACGTTAATCAAACCATATATGTACATTATTTATTACTAAGTACGGAACAGTAGTCTTACAAGCACTGTGCTACGGTAATCAAACCATATATGTACATTATTTATCACTAAGTACAGAACAGTAGTCTTACAAGCACTGTGCTACGGTAATCAAACCATATATGTACATTATTTATCACTAAGTACAGAACAGTAGTCTTACAAGCACTGTGCTACGGTAATCAAACCATATATGTACATTATTTATCACTAAGTACAGAACAGTAGTCTTACAAGCACTGTGCTACGGTAATCAAACCATATATGTACATTATTTATCACTAAGTACAGAACAGTAGTCTTACAAGCACTGTGCTACGGTAATCAAACCATATATGTACATTATTTATCACTAAGTACAGAACAGTAGTCTTACAAGCACTGTGCTACGGTAATCAAACCATATATGTACATTATTTATCACTAAGTACAGAACAGTAGTCTTACAAGCACTGTGCTACGTTAATCAAACCATATATGTACAAAATTTATTACTAAGTACGGAACAGTAGTCTTACAAGCACTGTGCTACGGTAATCAAACCATATATGTACATTATTTATCACTAAGTACAGAACAGTAGTCTTACAAGCACTGTGCTACGTTAATCAAACCATATATGTACATTATTTATTACTAAGTATGGAACAGTAGTCTTACAAGCACTGTGCTACGGTAATCAGACCATATATGTACAGTATTTATTACTAAGTACGGAGCAGTAGTCTTACAAGCACTGTGCTACGGTAATCAAACCATATATGTAGTATGTAATCTTCAGTAAACTCTATCCACAAACAACCGTCTACATACGAGTACGGTGAATTTAGAATGTTTTACCATGCATATACAGCCGTGTTAGAAATTCCGTTTGAACTTACCCTCCAACAAACTGGCTCACTAACGCGCTTCCGCAGTGTTATTATTTGATATCCTCTAGAATACAATATCAACGTGGAGCGACAAGCTTAAAACTTATATACATCTCAAACAAACCTTACATTTATACTGTGAAAACAGCAATTATGCTCAAATAAATGTTTTATCATCGAACGTACGTATGTCACGTAGACTTCTGAACATAAAATTTGCTCTGGTAAACATATAGGAGTTATTTAGTGAAAATACCATTTTTGTCTATTTACGTCAGTGGCATTTTTTTACTTAATCTAAAACAAGACAAATTGCATTGTTATGAGATAACGGTCCAAACCCATCAAGCAAATTTGAAGTGGACCTCCCGGGAATTAAACCCGTGACCCTCTGCATATAAAGCAGAAGTGCTAACCACTGAGCTAGCAAGAGCCCTAAGAGTTTATAAGAATAAAAGTTCAATAAGAAAACAAGACGATTTCTCTATCTTGTGTTATGTTACAAACAAATGAAGTTCATGTACATATATATATATATATATATATATATATATATATATATATAGTTTTTAAAAACCTTCAACTATAATTAATTTGAAAAGTTTATTGTAACTTCAACTATGCTACAACACTCATTATTATTTAAATTTACCGGGAGGGTTTTCAAAACATGGCTGTTAAAGCAATACTATACTAAGACACGCATTTATAAAAACTATTTAATTGTTTTAAACATTAACTATCATTATTTAATAATAAAATGGTAGTTACTAATGATTACGGTGTGAAAAAGTTAAAATACAATTGCCTATTTGTCGATCCAACAACAGCCAATGTTTTTTTTTAATAATTTATCATCCATTAATAATTAACGTTACATGATCTCCAGGTAGCTTTTAACTATCTGACAAATGAACATTTACAAGCTTTTGTATAAAATAATTACTATTTTATGGAAGGAGCCAGAACGTCATTACTGTCTTATTCAAGTTAACGGCCTGGCCATAAAAATGCAATTTTCTCGGAACTGTAAAAAATATAACAGGAGTTTTATAATCTGTAAAAGTCTCATTTACAGATGAGAACTATAATAATTAATTGAAATTATAATTCATTATAAATTGATTGAATAATGGAGTAATCATTCCGGTTCTAATTTATATATATAATATGTTTTGATAACAGTAACAGTTTTAACATAAAAAAAAAAAACATATTTAGTACCAGGTAATTTATTTGATATTACATATGTTAATTTCATTATTTATAGTTTTTTATTTTTTTTTATTTTGATTAAATGTTTATTCAGAGAAAGAGAAATTAACAACTTAAATTATGTGCTTAACATTTTATGTGCAACATTTCTTTTTCATTAATAGAATTATTTTAATTTTACAATCTGTTATTTAATTTACATGCTGTAAGAATTTATTGGTTTTTAGTTCTATCAAAATAAATTAGCAAGCAAGCAAAATCCTAAGAGGAACTTTATTTATAATTTACCATCAGAACAAAAAAGTGACATGCAAAAATTCTGCAGCAAAAATAATACGTGACATTTTAAGACTAATACAATTTTTGTTTAAAGTAATTATATTACTATTTTATTATATTATTATTATTATTATACAATGTACTAACTGACACTACGACTATATGATTTATACAGGATGGAAACAATATGGAAACGCTTTCACAACTTTTGTATAACTTCACATGTAAAAGTGCAATCTTTTACATGATCATGGTTACAAAGAACCTACTTTTTGACGCCATTAGCAACATTTCATCTTTGCAGGGGGACGACCCGTGAGGTGTTGAACAAAAATTTTCATTGTAAGCCTAGATAGATTTTGGTATCAAATGTAAGGTCTATTTAAAAGAAATTAAATGCCGTAAACCGGACTTGAAAAGGTTTAGCCTTTGCAGAGTACAGGTCATTTCAATTTCAAATTAACTAATTTGAACAATATAATTTCTCCACTATTTAACTGTTTAAGTAAATTATTATGATAAAAAATTATACTTTATGGAATACGATTATTAAAAAAAATAAATTATTAAATTATCTATGGAAACAAATAACGTTGTTGTGAAGACGTTGCAATATCTTTTCCACCATGTATGAGGTTCGTGGTCTCTAATGGCGTACGTGGGATGGCAGATGGGAGTGCCATTAAAGTTTTATGCGTGATGGTAGATGGAAAGGCTATGAGGCAGATCGCGGACTTTAGCTGTGCGCGTGGCCTTGGCTGCGTGGTGATATGCGGGAGGGGTAGCGGGGTAGTGTTATGCGCTCTGTCCTGAAAACACTGACTCACCTGCAACAACCTCTTTACTGAGAATCGTAATGAAAATAACAACGTAATAAAAGTTTGAGACGCATATTAAAGGATTTAGGGTTTACTTGGAGAAAGACAGCAAACAATAGAAAGTTGTTAATTGAAAAACCAGAAATCCGAGAAAAACGGATAACATATTTGAGATCGTTGAAAAGCTATAGGGAGCAAGGACGTCCAATAATTTATTCAGACGAGTCCTACATACTATCTTCTCAAGTTTCTAATAAAACTTGGTCAGATGGCTCAAATAAAGGGTTACACGTTCCAATTTCTAAGGGTGAAAGATTGATAATTATCCATGCGGGCGGAGAGAAAGGGTTCGTACCTAACGCTCTTACCTGCTGGAAAGCAAGCAACCATAGTGGAGACTACCACGACAACGTGAATGGGGAAATATTTATGAAATGAAATGAAGGACAAAGTATTGCCCAATTTGGAACCAAATTCAGTACTGGTAATCGATAATGCGCCCTACCATAACATTCTAATTGAAAAGGCTCCTACTTCAAAAAGTAAGAAACAGGATATGAATGCGTGGCTTTAAAAAAACGGAATACCATTCAGCGACGATATGTTTTTACCTGAACTGTACAAACTTGTGCAGCTACATAAACCAAGGTATTCCGATATGCCTTGGATGAAACTGTCAAACTTGAGGGTCATGACATCTTACGACTCCCACCCTACCACCCAGATCTCAATCCGATTGAGTTAATTTGGGCCGAAGTAAAAGGTTATGTAGCCAAGAGAAATACGTCCTTTACTATATCTCAAGCTAAAACTCTCTACGAAGAAAAAAATATCAAGAATGGGTGCAAAATAATGGTTAGGAAAGTGCAAGCACGTGGAGAAGATAGAAAAAGACTATGCAGCGGCAGAACCCCAAATAGACAATGTTATAGAATCCTTTGTTATATCAGTTGGAAATGAATCTGATACAGACAGTGACGGTATTTCAGAGGAGGAGGAAGAGTTAAGTGGGATTGAAGAACTCTAATGAAGTAAAATGATTGTAATTCACATTCATATATCATTATAAGATTCATATTATACTATATTCACATTCATTATATATTCATTATAAGAAAGTACTTATAAGTTACTCAACTTTTTATTAACTATTTACAAAAATAAAATGACTAAGTAATATTATTACAGTGGTTTTAAATGAAGTAGACAAAGAAGCAGGAATAATAGCAATAATAATATTGTGTTTCTTGTGTTTGTGAAAATTAAATACTTTCCGACCTACTATAAAAATACAGTTATTACAATACATTTAATGTTTTCAATTTATAATACTTTTTCACATACATGTTTAGCTGTCAAAGAGTAAAGTGTAACCTATATAGAACCTAGGAAGAAGTTTTGGCGCCTTCATTTCAGCGGCGAGCGCTTGAACGCAACCCGTAAAAGATATTGTGTTTGTTTGTTGAATGGGTAGTAGTTTGTTTCCGCGCGCAGAGCTAAAGTCCTCGATGTGTATGTAGATGGAAGGACCATCAATGACATGCGTGTAATGGTAGATAGGAGGGCCATCAATGGTGCACGTGTGATAGTAGATGGAAGAGCCATCAATTACGTACTTCAAATTGTAGATAAGAGGGCTATCAATGACATACGTGTTATGATAAATAGGAGGACCACCAATGACGTACGTGTGATGGTATATTACGAGAGTTATAAATGACGTATGTGGGATGGTAGATGGAAGATATTGACGTACGTGTTATAGTAAATGGAAGAGACATCAATTACGTACGTGAAATGGTAGAAGGAAGAGCCATAATTTATTTACACGTGATGGTAGATAGGAGGGATATTAATGACGTACGTGTGATGGTAGATGGGAGGGCTATGAATGACGTACGTGTGATGGTAGATAGGAGGGCCATTGATAACGTACATGTGATAGTAGATGGAAAGGCCATTAATGACATGAGTGTAATTGTGAATAGGAGGGCCATCAATGTCGTAAATGTGATGGAAAGTGGAAAGACCATAAATAACGTATGAGTAATGGTAAATGAAAGGGCCATCAATGACGTACGTGTGATGGTAGATATGAGGGCGTTCAATGACGTAAATGTGACGGTAAATGGGAGGGATATTATTGAAGTACGTGTGATGGTAGATATAGGGCCATCATTGACGCACGTGTGATGGTAGATATAGGGCCAATATTGACATTGACGTACGTGTGATGGTAGATATAGGGTCAACATTGACGTACGTGTGATGGTATATATGAGGGCATTCAATGACGTAAATGTAACGGTAGATAGGAGGGATATTATTGACGTACGTGTGATGGTAGATATAGGGCCAAGCACGTGTGATGGTAAAAAAGATGGTTATCAATGACCTACATTTAATGGAAGGTGGGAGAGACATCAAAGACATACGTGTGATCAAAGTCATAATCGTCCAGCTATTAATGTTCTCAAGTGTGTCATCAACTTAAAAAAAGGTGGTAGAAGGATACTTTATTAAATAGCAATCTGGGCAGAGCGATAAGATTTTCCGATTGCAAAAAAAGCTTTGAGACTTATGTTTGTCATGATTAGGTCTCAGTCATGCAGATGAGTCTTTACAAGAAACAAAATGTTAACTTTTTACAGTTTGTACATACTGGAGTGTCTTTCGTTACTCAAGAAAAATATGCACCTCCTGAAATCACGTTCCACTGCCGATTACAATCCCCGCTGCCCTGGCTTGTTAAGTGTCCCTAAACACAATACCACATCTTTCGAAAAACAGACTTTATACTCCGCCATTAAATTATTTAATAAACTTCCAGCCACTTTACAATCAGAGACAGACGTTAGGAAATTTAGGAATAAAGTCAAGTCATTTTTGGTTTCTAAGGAATATTACAGTATCCAAAAGTATTTAGTAGATAAGGGTACATTTTATTTGTACTAAAATAAGGAGACTGCGTACTCTACTTCTTTTTTTAGTTCTACTGTGTTTTTTTGTACATATGACGCATATCAATGCTATTGTAAATAGTCAAATGATAATAAAGAATATTGATTGATTGATTGAAATACCTAGGACAAACACACTTGACTAAACATTTTTTGTCTTTCTCCATCGATCAAAACATCCTAAGAGAGTATATAAGAGAGTAAGAACGCAACAGACAGTCAATAACAAGTAATTCTGTATTGAGAGACTAACAGCACAATATTAATCGTAAACAATAATAGGCCTATATATACTGACATATATATACAAATTATACTCGTATTACTTCTATTAAAAGTTATATATAGCAGGCAAGTTTACGCCTGATAGAGTAAGCATCTAAACGTACTTGACTTTGGTGGAGATACCCTGGAGTGGGTATAAATATCAGGAAATATACATACTGGCCGTAAGAATAATGTCATTGCTTACGTTTTTTTATTTCATTCGATTTAGTCAGTAATTTATTGGGAGCAATCAAGAAAGGGCACCGAAGATGCCTTGCAGGCCATTCTATTTTTTATCTTTTTCAGTTATGTGATAAGACTTCTACAGCATATTTTGTAGGCAGTCTCAAATATTAGTCTTTCCCAAGCTGATCTCACACCTAATATAACTTGTTAATATAATAATTAATAACACTTTTTAGTTCGAGAATATTTATTGGACATTTTGATTTTATCTTAAGTTCAAACAAAGTTTAAATCTATTTGTAAAAACATTTTAATAATAATGATGCCTTACAATATCTAGAATGAGCTATATAATGATGTGTTACAATTATTTATGAGTGGGTAAGTTCTCAGAATATATAAAATAATTAAATACCTTTTAATAATGCCAATACGGGTTAAGAAGTATAACTGACCTTTATACGCTATAGTCAATATGAAAAAATAATTTCGGGAAAGTACTTCTAGGAAAAAGGATATAATTAAATTTTGATCTGAACTAATAAAAATGAATTTGAACCATTTAATTAAGCTAATATGACAAATCATAATACATTAGAATAAAATATCACATAGTTTAAAGCTAATTTCCACAAATAGAATCGCTAACAACTAATTGTTGGGCCGCTGTGTCGTTTAAGTGAGTAAGTTGGTTCCACTTTTTACATATCATACATAAATAACATTTTAATATTTGAATTTTAAAGGAAATTGCAGCACCGACCGCCAAAGAAGTAAAGAGTGCCACAATAGCTCTCATGAGCCTTTTAAGTTGACCATCAGTTGCTGATAATTTATAACTGTTATTTATAATAACAATAAAAAAAATATTTTACACATTCGGAAACTATGCATCAGACTAACAATATGTGCATATTTGAATCAATTAATCTGTTATTGTTTTGAGGTGTATGATAAAATAGTCTGACTTTCATACTGTTTAACATTCATAAGAAAGTTATTATATTTGATAGCTTCTTAGGATGTGTTATTATTTCAGTTAGACAATTAATAATATTTAAATTAAGGCATATTTGTGTGTACTATTAATATTTGCTATTTATAAATTTTACCCATAGAATTTCTTACTTATTTATGTATTACATGATCACGTAACAAAGTGAGTGCATAATGAGTAATTTATCAAGGCTTTCATGACACGTTCTATGTGTTTCCTCTCAACAAGTAAAGTAACGCCGAGACAACACTTACAAGTTTCCAACTTACCATGACGTCACAGTGAGGTAAGTGCAATACGTGAGGGTAAAAACATTAGGTAACTATACAATAATGCTGTCCGACTACTAGATTTTTTTACTATTTTATATATATGTATATATATATATATATATATATATATATATAAATCAATTTCTTAAAGGAAACTTGAACAATTATTATAGACTTTATCTGATATAATTGCCTGAGGTTGTGTTTTACAATTCCGAATCCTAATAAAGATGACGTTGAGGATAAAATTCAAATGATGTTTTGAACAAGTACAATGAGAATGCATTGTTTTGAATATCGGCATACTTTACAAATCAACTAAATAGAAGCTGTGATAAAAAAAGACTTTTTATGGTGGAATATTTGGACATTCCTCAATAGATTGAAATATACAATAGTATATTTTTGTACCAGCTAAAAAGTGGGAAAACTAGACTAAAAGAAACAAGAAGAAACAATAAAATTAAATTACAAAGTACCTGACTTGTTCCTTCATATTTAAATATACGAGTATATTTCTTAAAAAAATATCTTTACCAGGTTATGAGCAATCATTAAAAATGTGATCCATAGTAATTTGACGGTGGATGGATGGACACGGCACTTAATATTATCTCGCGCGCCGCAATAATAAAGCTGTGCGTATCCCTTGCTAACTGTAATTTCTCAGTATGTCGACTGCCAACCAAAAGAAAATTAGGCCAAAGCCATTTCAGAATAGTAAGTATTAAGACTTGAACTAAGCTGTTGTTTCACAACCTTTGACAGAATAAGAAAGACTACTAGCCTAAAGAATTCTTAGTGAATTTCAGACAAATTTGTCAGGCAACCTTATCATGATTTTGTTTTACCTTGTAAACTGGTAAAGAAATGTGAATACTTTGATATTATTGATTTTAATTTTATAAACTTTATAAATAAACAGCGGGATGCGATAACAATGACTTACACAGTAAGAAGCGTATTTAGACTATAAAAACTAATAAGATAACATACCAACAAACCATATTAATTTCATATATTCAAATTGGACCTTGGATCGATGTGAAGGCTAAGAATTAGTTTCAGGTCGTAAATCACTACCACTAAGTACGACAACCACCTCTTACCTATCCCTATGTGAGAAAACAATTACACCTTGGATAGATGAGGATGTTAAGACGCACAGGCCGTAAATAACTGTGCCAGTAAGTGTGACAGCCACATCTGCCCTATCCCTATTTGAAGATCAAAGAAAATTTCTGTGGAAAAACATCTATATATTCTGTATGACAAACGTTACAGAGTTATTAAGCTACTACAAAGTCTTTGTGAGTGCCAATGTTGCATAAAGCTACAATGCGAATGACAATGGCATTTATATGGTGAAATGTGCAAGGAGGAGTCTACCATAAGACGGATTAAAATCTGTGTTGTAATAGTTTTACAAGTATTAATATATCCTATTAGTCCTGACTTTCTATACTAAATTGTGATTTTAAATCAAGATAATATGAGAACAAGTTGAGAATACATCGAACAATAGTTGAGAATACATCGAACAATAGTTGAGAATACATCGAACAATAGTTGAGAATATTAAGTTCAATAACTACATTGAAATATGGAAACGTTAAGCCAATTTATGAGTTGAAATTATTAAAATGAAAGTTTCATTTTTTTTGTTCAATCTGCCTTTCAAATTCATTATTGTACACAAGAGACGAGTATAGAAATGAGAATCAGCCATAATCTATATTTTGTTTACAAGAACAAGCGTTATAGTTACCTATTTATTCAAATGTTGCCACAACAAATATCTTCTTGATCAAACAATGCTTTAGGGGATTTAAATTTGATCATCATTTAAGATTTTCAAAATTCTAGGAACAATAAATTAATAAAAGTAAAAATAGTATTTTTTTGTGATTATTTGATGTTAATTAAACTAGTTTAAAATTACATTTTATAATAGCCTTCGTCATAACTACTTTATAAACTAATGTAGTATAGTGTGTTTTATGTGATTAATACTATATGTAATTTATTGTTATAGTTTGCAACTTTGTGGTTTACTTTTCTTTGAAATTGGGTCTGGTAAATGTAATTTAGATAATTCTCAATTTATGCAAATGAATCGATAAAATTATATTAAATTTTTCAAAGAAAAAACAAAAGCAGAATTTGTTTGAATAAATAAATAGTGCAAGCAAAAATAAAGATGTTTTGATGTTATTTAAAATATGTAAATATAAAATGTGTAAGTGTAAGTTTACATAACACGACATTTATGATGTCGTACATTATTGTGGTTCTGAGACTCTAATCGTAAAACAGGGGTAACGTATTATGTGATGTTGTACATTCTTGTAGTTCTGAGACTCTAATCATTGAACAGAGGTAACGTATTATGTGCTATCGTGCATTCTTGTAGTTCTGAGACTCTAATCATAGAACAGAGGTAACTTATTATGTGCTGTCGTACATTCTTGTAGTTCTGAGACACTAATCATAGAACAGAGGTAACGTATTATGTGCTGTCGTACATTCTTGTAGTTCTGAGACACTAATCATAGAGCAGAGGTAAATATTATGTTCTGTCGTACATTCTTGTAGTTCTGAGACACTAATCATAGAACAGAGGTAACGTATTATGTGCTGTCGTACATTCTTGTAGTTCTGAGACACTAATCAAAGAACAGAGGTAACGTATTATGTGCTGTCGTACATTCTTGTAGTTCTGAGACACTAATCATAGAGCAGAGGTAACTTATTATGTTCTGTCGTACATTCTTGTAGTTCTGAGACACTAATCATAGAACAGAGGTAACGTATTATGTGCTGTCGTACATTCTTGTAGTTCTGAGACACTAATCATAGAACAGAGGTAACGTATTATGTGCTGTCGTACATTCTTGTAGTTCTGAGACACTAATCATAGAACAGAGGTAACGTAATATGTGATGTACATTCTTGTGGTTCTGAGACTCTAATGATAGAAGATAGGTAACGTATTATGTGTTGTCGTACATTCTTGTAGTTCTGAGACACTAATCATAGAACAGAGGTAACGTATTATGTGCTGTCGTACATTCTTGTAGTTCTGAGACACTAATCATAGAACAGAGGTAACGTATTATGTGCTATCGTATATTCTTGTAGTTCTTAGACGCTAATCATAGAACAGAGGTAAATTATTATGTGATGTCGTACATTCTTGTAGTTCTGAGACGCTAATCATAGAACAGAGGTAACTTATTATGTGCTGTCGTACATTCTTGTAGTTCTGAGACACTAATCATAGAACAGAGGTAACGTATTATGTGCTGTCGTACATTCTTGTAGTTCTGAGACACTAATCATAGAACAGAGGTAACGTATTATGTGCTGTCGTACATTCTTGTAGTTCTGAGACACTAATCATAGAACAGAGGTAACGTATTATGTGCTGTCGTACATTCTTGTAGTTCTGAGACTCTAATCATAGAACAGAGGTAACGTATTATGTGCTGTCGTACATTCTTGTAGTTCTGAGACACTAATCATAGAACAGAGGTAACGTATTATGTGATGTTGTACATTCTTGTAGTTCTGAGACGCTAATCATAGAACAGATGTAACGTATTATGTGCTGTCGTACATTCTTGTAGTTCTGAGACACTAATCATAGAACAGAGGTAACGTATTATGTGCTGTCGTATATTCTTGTAGTTCTTAGACGCTAATCATAGAACAGAGGTAAATTATTATGTGATGTCGTACATTCTTGTAGTTCTGAGACGCTAATCATAGAACAGAGGTAACTTATTATGTGCTGTCGTACATTCTTGTAGTTCTGAGACACTAATCATAGAACAGAGGTAACGTATTATGTGCTGTCGTACATTCTTGTAGTTCTGAGACACTAATCATAGAACAGAGGTAACGTATTATGTGCTGTCGTACATTCTTGTAGTTCTGAGACACTAATCATAGAACAGAGGTAACGTATTATGTGCTGTCGTACATTCTTGTAGTTCTGAGACTCTAATCATAGAACAGAGGTAACGTATTATGTGCTGTCGTACATTCTTGTAGTTCTGAGACACTAATCATAGAACAGAGGTAACGTATTATGTGCTGTCGTACATTCTTGTAGTTCTGAGACACTAATCATAGAACAGAGGTAACGTATTATGTGCTGTCGTACATTCTTGTAGTTCTGAGACTCTAATCATAGAACAGAGGTAACGTATTATGTGCTGTCGTACATTCTTGTAGTTCTGAGACACTAATCATAGAACAGAGGTAACGTATTATGTGATGTTGTACATTCTTGTAGTTCTGAGACGCTAATCATAGAACAGATGTAACGTATTATGTGCTGTCGTACATTCTTGTAGTTCTGAGGCACTAATCATAGAACAGAGGTAACGTATTATGTGCTGTCGTACATTCTTGTAGTTCTGAGACACTAATCATAGAACAGAGGTAACGTATTATGTGCTGTCGTACATTCTTGTAGTTCTGAGACACTAATCATAGAACAGAGGTAACGTATTATGTGCTGTCGTACATTCTTGTAGTTCTGAGACACTAATCATAGAACAGAGGTAACGTATTATGTGATGTTGTACATTCTTGTAGTTCTGAGATGCTAATCATAGAACAGAGGTAACGTATTATGTGCTGTCGTACATTCTTGTAGTTCTGAGACACTAATCATAGAACAGAGGTAACGTATTATGTGATGTACATTCTTGTGGTTCTGAGACTCTAATGATAGAAGATAGGTAACGTATTATGTGTTGTCGTACATTCTTGTAGTTCTGAGACACTAATCATAGAACAGAGGTAACGTATTATGTGCTGTCGTACATTCTTGTAGTTCTGAGACACTAATCATAGAACAGAGGTAACGTATTATGTGCTGTCGTACATTCTTGTAGTTCAGAGACACTAATCATAGAACAGAGGTAACGTATTATGTGCTGTCGTACATTCTTGTAGTTCTGAGACACTAATCATAGAACAGAGGTAACGTATTATGTGCTGTCGTACATTCTTGTAGTTCTGAGACACTAATCATAGAGCAGAGGTAACGTATTATGTTCTGTCGTACATTCTTGTAGTTCTGAGACACTAATCATAGAACAGAGGTAACGTATTATGTGCTGTCGTACATTCTTGTAGTTCTGAGACACTAATCATAGAACAGAGGTAACGTATTATGTGCTGTCGTACATTCTTGTAGTTCTGAGACACTAATCATAGAACAGAGGTAACGTATTATGTGCTGTCGTACATTCTTGTAGTTCTGAGACACTAATCATAGAACATAGGTAACGTATTATGTGCTGTTGTACATTCTTGTAGTTCTGGGACTCTAATGATAGAAGATAGGTAACGTATTATGTGTTGTCGTACATTCTTGTAGTTCTGAGACACTAATCATAGAACAGAGGTAACGTATTATGTGTTGTTGTACATTCTTGTGGTTCTGAGACTCTAATGATAGAAGATAGGTAACGTATTATGTGTTGTTGTACATTCTTGTAGTTCTGAGACACTAATCATAGAACAGAGGTAACGTATTATGTGTTGTTGTACATTCTTGTGGTTCTGAGACACTAATCATAGAACAGAGGTACCGTATTATGTGATGTACATTCTTGTGGTTCTGAGACTCTAATGATAGAAGATAGGTAACGTATTATGTGTTGTCGTACATTCTTGTAGTTCTGAGACACTAATCATAGAACAGAGGTAACGTATTATGTGATGTACATTCTTGTGGTTCTGAGACTCTAATGATAGAAGATATGTAACGTATTATGTGTTGTCGTACAGTCTTGTAGTTCTGAGACGCTAATCATAGAACAGAGGTAACGTATTATGTGGTGTCAATACTACTCTTCTTGAACAAAATACGATTTATAATTACTTATAATAAACCTAATACTATCTTTAACATTTTAATAAAAATGAAGAATATATTCCGAAAAAAGAGTTTGGTGCTCCACTTGAAATAAACATTTTAATACACGGTTAAACGAAAAGTTTCTTAAAATTCATTTTCGAAGGTAGGAAAAGTATTTTAACTATCCGTTTTGTTCTGTCTCAATATCTAAAAAATGTACATGCTTGCAATAACCCCAATTTTAAAATACATTTATTACTTTTCTTATACTTATTGCTTATAAATGACAGTAATCTATAATAACTATGACAGTAGAAGTGCTGTAAACACTTCTGAATATGCTGAAAATGGGAGATTTTCATTTTTGGAGGTAGAAAAAAGCAGAACGAATGCTATTGATTAAAAAATTGTATAAAACATAAATTAAATCTTTTGCAATGTTGGAAATAGTTTGTTAATTTGCAATTAATTGTTGTTAAAATTTCTGTTTTATTAAGGCCGTATTCTTGTATTTCCTCTGGTTTTAAATTTGGATGGTCTAATCATGACTATATACATGTTTGGGCATGCAGGAGTATATGCTTTTTTAGTACATACAACTCATTTTATATTTGCGTAAAGGTTATTCTTTCAAACTATTCATAGATAAAATGAGTTAAGTGGAGGTTTAGTGGTTATTTGCAATTTATTTTAAAGAAAAAAAAGAAAGGTCCGAGAGAGCATAATAAATTCAGACAGTGGAACAGTTATACAAGTAATGTCTTGGCGGCAGCCTTAAAGTAATATTTGTTAATTTACTTAAGTGGCTTCAGTGGAATACATTAGTCCTTGGTAATGTAATTTTATATAGTTCAACTGAATTCATAAAAATTAATAGTATTATCATGAAGTAATTTGAATGTCCTGTGATTCATCTTTTATTTTTGAATAGTAAGCATTTGATTAATATTTTGAAAAATATCTGCTATCAATCAGTTCACTGTATATTTCCTAAATAGATAATTTGTGAAGATCTAAATTAGGTAGAGCTAAATAATAACTCAAAATAACAATGTTTGTACATATCTGTAAATATATTTAAAATTAAAATTTATAATATTGGATTAATTTTATATTTTTAAATATATTTTTGGTTTAATATTGTGAGAAAATTATATTTGAAACATAGACATACAATAGTGTGAGGGAACGATCTGTAAAGAACATTTATGATTAGTTTCAAAATGGGGTCTGTTGCGTGATTTACCTTTGTTTCAAGAAAGAAGGTTTATTTTAAACTGGCAACTTAATGTACTTATGCTATACAGTATACTTATGTTTACAAGGTCATTTTAGGCATTTATAGGATAAAATAACAATGTCATAAAACTTGATTGTCATCGGAATGTCTTCTTTTAGTTAACAAATAATTAATTATTTATAATGATGTATCAATGTTATATTAGTTACTAGCCGTCTATCCTTGCTTCACTACGGAGCGGTTCTCTACGCTTGCTTATTTCCCCCCCCCCCGTGGTTACCAATCAACAATAAATATAAGCATTAGCTCATATTAGAACATCTGTGTAACATTTTCCGTTTTAACACTCCAACTTCATTCCATTCCACCATTTATAATTTAGATGTTGACACTCTCGCCGTTTTTTTATTTTTTTTACTCCAGTTTACGTGACCTATTTTGTTTTCTAAACCCATTTTCGTTTTCTAAAAAAATTGTATTTTTTATGTATCACTAAATTAATATATATTTATTACTAAAAGTATTACTAAATCGTACATTGTAATTTACGGCACTTCTTTACAAACTAAGTTTTTGTTTGACCCTGTGGCTGAAGGATCGTTCCAATACATGAGGTTGGGTGAAGTTGGAGGTTAACGAATATTGTCGACATCACACGAGTGTACAAAGACCACATATCTCATACATGTGTGAAGGGGGTATTCTCATTTTATATGATCACTAATGATCATCTGATAGATATACCTGCTATAATACTGTAGTATCAAAAACAGAAAAGACAAGTTGTATGAGGTCTTATTTTACCAGCCAAACTTAGTTATAAGAAGCCCTCTCCAACAATAAATCTGAGGACCAACGTCATATAGGTAACTGTCAAACAATCAGTAGTGGCCGTTGGCTGAGTGGGATTGCTCGCATTGCACACTGATCACCAATTCAAGGAACAGCCACGTTAGAACCACAGTTGTTCTCGACACGTTATCATGTAATCACTCCAGAACGCTCCAGTCAAGGCCACTTAAAACCTAGTTTATGGACCTAATATCTATACAGTATTGTTTGTTGGTACTCAACTCAAAAATCTGATAAATATTCGTTATATTTAAAATAAATATGAAAATATAACAAGCACCTATAAAACATACAAATAACTAATCCTATTCTGTCATACAGCTAAGCAGCCTATATCAGTTGTCAATGTATTGTGGTCTTGTCATGTGAGGGCCGGAGTGGTTAGATCAGTACTGAGTAACTGGCTATACTTGCACCTCAATACACTGTCTGTCTCATTGTATTGTGGTCTTGTCATGTGAGGGCCGTAGTGGTACTGAGTAAATGGCTATAGTTGCACCTCAATACACTGTCTGTCTCATTGTATTGTGGTCTTGTCATGTGAGGGCCGGAGTGGTACTGAGTAACAGGCAATAGTTGCACCTCAATACTCTGTTTGTCTCATTGTATTGTGGTCTTGTCATGTGAGGGCCGGAGTGGTACTAACTGGCTATAGTTGCACCTCAATACACTGTCTGTCTCATTGTATTGTGGTCTTGTCATGTGAGGGCCGTAGTGGTACTGAGTAAATGGCTATAGTTGCACCTCAATACACTGTCTGTCTCATTGTATTGTGGTCTTGTCATGTGAGGGCCGGAGTGGTACTGAGTAACTGGCTATAGTTGCACCTCAATACACTGTCTGTCTCATTGTATTGTGGTCTTGTCATGTGAGGACCGGAGTGGTACTGAGTAACTGGCTATAGTTGCACCTCAATACACTGTCTGTCTCATTGTATTGTGGTCTTGTCATGTGAGGGCCGGAGTGGTACTGAGTAACCGGCTATAGTTGCACCTCAATACAATTTCTGTCTCATTGTATTGTGGTCTTGTCATGTGAGGGCCGGAGTGGTACTAACTGGCTATAGTTGCACCTCAATACACTGTCTGTCTCATTGTATTGTGGTCATGTCATGTGAGGGCCGGAGTGGTACTGAGTAACTGGCTATAGTTGCACCTCAATACACTGTCTGTCTCATTGTATTGTGGTCTTGTCATGTGAGGGCCGGAGTGGTACTGAGTAACTGGCTATAGTTGCACCTCAATACACTGTCTGTCTCATTGTATTGTGGTCTTGTCATGTGAGGGCCGGAGTGGTACTGAGTAACTGGCTATAGTTGCAACTCAATACACTACCTGTCTCATCGTAATTCTATTCCAGTAAATCTCAGAACTAAAAAATGTTGTATTTGTTGGGATTTTCAAGCAAGACTTTTGAACCAAGCTGTTCAAACTCAGTATTCCGTGTTACATGGTCATTGGTCAATCATTAATCCCATAGTTTTTAATCATTAATCGCTGTACGTAACCTAAAAGCTAACCAAAATTAATCATCTTTCTAAACGGTAAAACTTCATTTCAGCGATCATCGGTAACACTGCACCTGGGAATAGTGTTTGGTTGATTGATGGTATGTAAAGGCACCTTAAATAAACACTAGCCAATATTAAAACCAAGGCAAATATAATGCTTCATATTGTTAAAACAACCGGGGCAGCCAACGCACACGTCCTGCGTAACACTGCTTGTCGCCAGTTGATAGAGCGCCCATTCGGCTAAATAATGTACATATTAAAGTGATTGATTTTCAACTTAATAAGGTCAAGAGACCTATGACTGGCACAACAATATTTATATTAGAAAATAATATAACTTCTCATATTTTAGCTATTTTTTCGGTAATCTATATTCTATCTATTTACATCTTTATTCCAAGTTAGTTCCTTGAAAATGACAGGGTAATCTTAAAGGAAGTTTGAAGTCATCCAATTTTTCAAGTTAACTTTTATAGATCAGTAATGGAAATCTACATGAAAAAATAGAAAATTTAATGTTACAAATATTAATATTATTTGTTGATATTAATAGTCTATCATTAATAAAGTCTAAGGAATAAGATCATTCGGAAAGCACGGCAAGATAAGGAACAGCATCTACGAGAAATTTGCAAACACATAGACAATAGAGTGAAGGCAGGACAGATGGACATGGTATATAGAGATGTGAAGAGGTTCTTTGATTCAAGGAAGATAACAAAAATTAGTATTGTGGACATAAAATGGAATATTAAAATATTGCAAAGAAATGGAAAGAATATCTTGAACAGTTGTAAGGTGGTTTGTTAAAGATATTATAGATATTTATGGAATCTAGATATGGAGAGGGAAGGCGAGGTGACTTTTGAAAAAAATCTGAAGAAAATTTGAAAAGTCAGTTGGAGAGAAATGATAATGATGGAGAAGTTTTCAATAGAGTAGGAGAGGAAATATGCTTAATGAAATTGATTAAATGGAGGAGAGCACAGTTGATTGGCCAAATAATCAGACATGACAGTATACTCAAAAAGATAATCGGTAGACTCCATAGTAGAAGTACAAGACGCCGTCCACTACCTGGTAGTGTTCTTCCAGGCATTTCATAGCATAATATTTCCCTTATGGTTGAATCTCCAATAATGCTGCTACATTACCTGGTACCACCTAAGCTTTGTAACGGCTCCAGGATCCATATTAAAGTGTTGTACAAAAGAAACAATATTGTGGCCAAGGCCAAAACGTCTTCATTCATCTAATTGCCTTAATACCATCGCACTACCATTTTAAATTTAGAAGACAACAGTTCCTTGTTAAATTTTGATATAAAAATACACAGTACAAGTAAACGTAACACAACACAAATTTATTACAATATAAGCACAAAATGCACAAATATACTACAATACAAGCACAAAATGCACAAATATTATGGTGATCGATTTCGGTGAACCACGCTCACCTTCCTCAGACCAGAGGGATTCACAAAAGAATCCCTCTTTTATTCTCTTCTTTTCTCTTTTCACAATTATTTTGTGAATCCCTCTGGTCTGAGGAAGGTGAGCGTGGTTCACCGAAATCAATCACCATAATATTTGTGCATATTGTGCTTGTATTGTAGTATATTTGTGCATTTTGTGCTTATATTGTAATAAATTTGTGTTGTGTGACGTTTACTTGTACTATACATGTACCAACACGTATTATGCTAATTAAAAATTATAAAAATACAGACAATCCAATGACAGTCTTTGAAAATGGCTTGTGTTGATCCGAGGGAAGATGATTCTCTCATGTCCAACTATATATCACTTACTTACGGGTTAGCTCTACACACTCGAGTAATATAGACAATATTCGTGTTAACGTCCAAATGATACACCCTCCAACTTCACCAAACCTCATGTACTGGAACGATCCTTCAGTGCATGATAATTCTCTCATATCCAAATATATATTACTTATTCACGGGTTAGCTCTACACACTCGTGTAATGTCGACAATATTCGTATTAACGTCCAAATGATACACCCTCCAACATCATCCAACCTAATGTACTGGAACGATCCTTCAGTGCATGATAATTCTCTCATATCCAAATATATATTACTTATTCACGGGTTAGCTCTACACACTCGTGTAATGTCGACAATATTCGTATTAACGTCCAAGTGATACACCCGCCAACTTCACCCAACCTCATGTACTGGAACGATCCTTCAGTGCATGATAATTCTCTCATATCCAAATATATATTACTTACTTACGGGTTAGCTCTACACACTCGTGTAATGTCAACAATATTCCTATTAACGTCCAAATGATACACCCTCCAACATCATCCAACCTAATGTACTGGAACGATCTTTCAGTGCATGATAATTCTCTCATATCCAAATATATATTACTTATTCACGGGTTAGCTCTACACACTCGTGTAATGTCGACAATATTCGTATTAACGTCCAAGTGATACACCCGCCAACTTCACCCAACCTCATGTACTGGAACGATCCTTCAGTGCATGATAATTCTCTCATGTCCAACTATATATCACTTACTTACGGGTTAGCTCTACACACTCGTGTAATATAGACAATATTCCTTAGCGCCCAAATGATACACCCTCCAACATCATCCAACCTAATGTACTGGAACGATCCTTCAGTGCATGATAATTCTCTCATGTCCAACTATATATCACTTACTCACGGGTTAGCTCTACACACTCGTGTAAAGTCGACAATTTCGTATTAACGTCCAAATGATACACCCTCCAACATCATCCAACCTAATGTACTGGAACGATCCTTCAGTGCATGATAATTCTCTCATATCCAAATATATATTACTTATTCATGGGTTAGCTCTACACACTCGTGTAATGTCGACAATATTCGTATTAACGTCCAAGTGATACACCCGCCAACTTCACCCAACCTCATGTACTGGAACGATCCTTCAGTGCATGATAATTCTCTCATATCCAAATATATATTACTTACTTACGGGTTAGCTCTACACACTCGTGTAATGTCGACAATATTCCTATTAACGTCCAAATGATACACCCTCCAACATCATCCAACCTAATGTACTGGAACGATCCTTCAGTGCATGATAATTCTCTCATATCCAAATATATATTACTTATTCACGGGTTAGCTCTACACACTCGTGTAATGTCGACAATATTCGTATTAACGTCCAAATGATACACCCTCCAACATCATCCAACCTCATGTACTGGAACGATCCTTCAGTGCATGATAATTCTCTCATGTCCAACTATATATTACTTATTCACGGGTTAGCTCTACACACTCGTGTAAAGTCGACAATATTCGTTAACGTCCAAATGATACACCCTCCAACATCATCCAACCTCATGTACTGGAACGATCCTTCAGTGCATGATAATTCTCTCATATCCAAATATATATTACTTATTCACGGGTTAGCTCTACACACTCGTGTAATGTCGACAATATTCGTATTAACGTCCAAGTGATACACCCTCCAACTTCACCCAACCTCATGTACTGGAACGATCCTTCAATGCATGATAATTCTCTCATATCCAAATATATATTACTTACTTACGGGTTAGCTCTACACACTCGTGTAATGTCGACAATATTCGTATTAACGTCCAAATGATACACCCTCCAACATCATCCAACCTAATGTACTGGAACGATCCTTCAGTGCATGATAATTCTCTCATATCCAAATATATATTACTTATTCACGGGTTAGCTCTACACACTCGTGTAATGTCGACAATATTCCTTAGCGCCCAAATGATAAACCCTCCAACTTCACCCAACCTCATGTACTGGAACGATCCTTCAGTGCATGATAATTCTCTCATATCCAAATATATATTACTTATTCACGGGTTAGCTCTACACACTCGTGTAATGTCGACAATATTCATATTAACGTCCAAATGATACACCCTCCAACATCATCCAACCTCATATACTGGAACGATCCTTCAGTGCATGATAATTCTCTCATATCCAAATATATATTACTTACTTACGGGTTAACTCTACACACTCGTGTAATGTCGACAATATTCGTATTAACGTCCAAATGATACACCCTCCAACATTATCCAACCTAATGTACTGGAACGATCCTTCAGTGCATGATAATTCTCTCATATTGGAATATATATTACTTATTCACGGGTTAGCTCTACACACTCGTGTAATGTCGACAATATTCCTTAGCACCCAAATGATACACCCTCCAACTTCACCCAACCTCATGCACTGGAACAATCCTTCAATGCATGATAATTCTCTCATATCCAAATATATATTACTTATTCACGGGTTAGCTCTAAACACTCGTGTAATGTCAACAATATTCCTTAGCGCCCAAATGATACACCCTCCAATTTCACCCAACCTCATGCACTGGAACAATCCTTCAATGCATGATAATTCTCTCATTTCCAACTATATATTATTTATTCACGGGTTATCTCTCCACACTCGTGTAATGTCGACAATATTCCTTAGCGCCCAAATGATACACCCTCCAATTTCACCCAACCTCATGCACTGGAACAATCCTTCAATGCATGATAATTCTCTCATGTCCAACTATATATTATTTATTCACGGGTTAGCTCTACACACTCGTGTAATGTCAACAATATTCGTTAACGTCCAAGTGATACACCCTCTAACTTCACCCAACCTCATGCACTGGAACGATCCTTCAGTGCATGATAATTTTCTCATATCCAACTATATATTACTTATTCACGGGTTAGCTCTACACACTCGTGTAATGTCGACAATATTCCTTAGCGCCCAAATGATACACCCTCCAACTTCACCCAACCTCATGCACTGGAACAATCCTTTAATGCATGATAATTCTCTCATATCCAAATATATATTACTTATTCACGGGTTAGCTCTCCACACTCGTGTAATGTCGACAATATTCCTTAGCGCCCAAATGATACACCCTCCAATTTCACCCAACATCATGCACTGGAACAATCCTGCAATGCATGATAATTCTCTCATGTCCAACTATATATAATTTATTCACGGGTTAGCTCTACACACTCGTGTAGTGTCAACAATATTCCTTAGCGCCCAAATGATACACCCTCCAATTTCACCCAACCTCATGCACTGGAACAATCCTTCAATGCATGATAATTCTCTCATGTCCAACTATATATTACTTATTCACGGGTTAGCTCTACACACTCGTGTAATGTCAACAATATTCCTAAGCGCCCAAATGATACACCCTCCAACTTCACCCAACCTCATGCACTGGAACAATCCTTCAATGCATGATAATTCTCTCATGTCCAACTATATATTACTTATTCACGGGTTAGCTCTACACACTCGTGTAATGTCGACAATATTCGTTAGCGCCCAAATAATACATCCTCCAACTTCACCCAACCTCATTCACTGGAACAATCCTTCAATGCATGATAATTCTCTCATGTCCAACTATATATTATTTATTCACGGGTTCGCTCTCCACACTCGTGTAATGTCAACAATATTCCTTAGCGCCCAAATGATACACCCTCCAATTTCACCCAACCTCATGCACTGGAACAATCCTTCAATGCATGATAATTCTCTCATGTCCAACTATATATTATTTATTCACGGGTTAGCTCTCCACACTCGTGTAATGTCGACAATATTCCTTAGCGCCCAAATGATACATCTCCAACTTCACCCAACCTCATGCACTGGAACGATCCTTCAGTGCATGCAAATTTTCTCATATCCAACTATATATTACTTATTCACGGGTTAGCTCTACACACTCGTGTAATGTCGACAATATTCCTTAGCGCCCAAATGATACACCCTCCAACTTCACCCAACCTCATGCACTGGAACAATCCTTCAATGCATGATTATTCTCTCATATCCAAATATATATTACTTATTCACGGGTTAGCTCTACACACTCGTGTAATGTCAACAATATTCCTTAGCGCCCAAATGATACACCCTCCAATTTCACCCAACCTCATGCACTGGAACAATCCTTCAATGCATGATAATTCTCTCATGTCCAACTATATATTATTTATTCACGATTTAGCTCTCCACACTCGTGTAATGTCGACAATATTCCTTAGCGCCCAAATGATACACCCTCCAATTTCACCCAACCTCATGCACTGGAACAATCCTTCAATGCATGATAATTCTCTCATGTCCAACTATATATTATTTATTCACGGGTTAGCTCTCCACACTCGTGTAATGTCGACAATATTCCTTAGCGCCCAAATGATACACCCTCCAATTTCACCCAACCTCATGCACTGGAACAATCCTTCAATGCATGATAATTCTCTCATGTCCAACTATATATTATTTATTCACGGGTTAGCTCTACACACTCGTGTAATGTCAACTATATTCGTTAACGTCCAAGTGATACACCCTCTAACTTAACCCAACCTCATGCACTGGAACGATCCTTCAGTGCATGATAATTTTCTCATATCCAACTATATATTACTTATTCACGGGTTAGCTCTACACACTCGTGTAATGTCGACAATATTCCTTAGCGCCCAAATGATACACCCTCCAACTTCAACCAACCTCATGCACTGGAACAATCCTTCAATGTATGGTAATTCTCTCATGTCCAACTATATATTACTTATTCACGGGTTAGCTCTACACACTCGTGTAATGTCGACAATATTCGTTAGCGCCCAAATGATACATCCTCCAATTTCACCCAACCTCATGCACTGGAACAATCCTTCAATGCATGATAATTCCCTCATGTTCAACTATATATTATTTATTCACGGGTTAGCTCTCCACACTCGTGTAATGTTAACAATATTCCTAAGCGCCCAAATTATACATCCTCTAACTTCACCCAACCTCATGCACTGGAACAATCCTTCAATGCATGATAATTCTCTCATGTTCAACTATATATTATTTATTCACGGGTTAGCTCTACACACTCGTGTAATGTCAACAATATACCTTAGCACCCAAATGATACATCCTCCAACTTCACCCAACCTCATGCACTGGAACAACCCTTCAATGCATGATAATTCTCTCATGTCCAACTATATATTACTTATGAAATGAAATGAAACTATCTTTATTCCATCTTAAACAATACACTTTAAGTACAATATTATTTGGTAGGAATAAACTCGACCATCCTACACAGTTGCGATGGCCGGCAAACAAAACAAAGAACACTTTTCAGTCACTAAGTCTATGACACTGAGAATTGGTGTTCGGCCTCTGTAGTGTTATCATTTACTTATCTACATGTGGACAAATTTATCTTATACTATTCACATTGCATTGAAACAAAACTTAAGAATAATTTCGAGGAAAATTATTGTAAACAATTCTTACCAATAGATAGGTTTGTAGCTTTCGTTTTATAACCTATTTAACTTTAAATTTTATTAAATCTAAATCTATATACAACTTTTTACACACTTACAAATATATTTATATACAAAGAAAATGTTATTGAATTATTTCTGTTAATTGTTTGGTTTCCTCAGAGCTCAACAGCCATTTTTTAACATGAAAATTAAATGTTTTAATAGATTTGCAATTTTTAACTTCAATTGGCAACATATTGTAACATTTTGGGCCCAAAAAAACAAACGATTTTATAAAACAGGTTTTCTTCACTTTTGGCCTTTTAACTATTTTATTTTTTGTATTCCGCGTCATGTATGGATGATTATATAGTTGTTCTGTTCCATTGTTTCCACTTCTTTTGAAAAATATTTGTAGCACTTTAAACAGAAATAAATGTTGAAGCGGTAAAATATTCACGGGTTAGCTCTACACACTCGTGTAATGTCGACAATATTCGTTAACGTCCAAGTGATACACCCTCCAACTTCACCCAACCTCATGTACTGGAACGATCCTTCAATGCATGATAATTCTCTCAAATCCAAATATATATTACTTATTCACGGGTTAGCTCTACACACTCGTGTAATGTCGACAATATTCGTATTAACGTCCAAATGATACACCCTCCAACATCATCTAACCTAATGTACTGGAATGATCCTTCAGTGCATGATAATTCTCTCATATCCAAATATATATTACTTACTTATGGGTTAGCTCTACACACTCGTGTAATGTCAACAATATTCCTATTAACGTCCAAATGATACACCCTCCAACATCATCCAACCTAATGTACTGGAACGATACTTCAGTGCATGATAATTCTCTCATATCCAAATATATATTACTTATTCACGGGTTAGCTCTACACACTCGTGTAATGTCGACAATATTCGTATTAACGTCCAAATGATACACCCTCCAACATCATCCAACCTCATGTACTGGAACGATCCTTCAGTGCATGATAATTCTCTCATATCCAAATATACATTACTTATTCACGGGTTAGCTCTACACACTCGTGTAATGTCTACAATATTCGTATTAACGTCCAAGTGATACACCCTCCAACTTCACCCAACCTCATGTACTGGAACGATCCTTCAGTGCATGATAATTCTCTCATATCCAAATATATATTACTTACTTACGGGTTAGCTCTACACACTCGTGTAATGTCAACAATATTCCTTAGCGCCCAAATGATACACCCTCCAATTTCACCCAACCTCATGCACTGGAACAATCCTTCAATGCATGATAATTCTCTCATGTCCAACTATATATTACTTATTCACGGGTTAGCTCTACACACTCGTGTAATGTCAACAATATTCCTAAGCGCCCAAATGATACACCCTCCAACTTCACCCAACCTCATGCACTGGAACAATCCTTCAATGTATGGTAATTCTCTCATGTCCAACTATATATTACTTATTCACGGGTTAGCTCTACACACTGTGTAATGTCGACAATATTCGTTAGCGCCCAAATAATACATCCTCCAACTTCACCCAACCTCATGCACTGGAACAATCCTTCAATGCATGATAATTCTCTCATGTCCAACTATATATTATTTATTCACGGGTTCGCTCTCCACACTCGTGTAATGTCAACAATATTCCTTAGCGCCCAAATTATACACCCTCCAATTTCACCCAACCTCATGCACTGGAACAATCCTTCAATGCATGATAATTTTCTCATGTCCAACTATATATTATTTATTCACGGGTTAGCTCTCCACACTCGTGTAATGTCGACAATATTCCTTAGCGCCCAAATGATACACCCTCCAATTTCACCCAACCTCATGCACTGGAACAATCCTTCAATGCATGATAATTCTCTCATGTCCAACTATATATTATTTATTCACGGGTTAGCTCTACACACTCGTGTAATGTCAACAATATTCGTTAACGTCCAAGTGATACACCCTCTAACTTCACCCAACCTCATGCACTGGAACGATCCTTCAGTGCATGATAATTTTCTCATATCCAACTATATATTACTTATTCACGGGTTAGCTCTACACACTCGTGTAATGTCGACAATATTCCTTAGCGCCCAAATGATACACCCTCCAACTTCACCCAACCTCATGCACTGGAACAATCCTTCAATGCCTGATAATTCTCTCATATCCAACTATATATTACTTATTCACGGGTTAGCTCTACACACTCGTGTAATGTCGACAATATTCCTTAGCGCCTAAATGATACACCCTCCAATTTCACCCAACCTCATGCACTGGAACAATCCTTCAATGCATGATAATTCTCTCATGTCCAACTATATATTATTTATTCACGGGTTAGCTCTACACACTCGTGTAATGTCAACAATATTCGTTAACGTCCAAGTGATACACCCTCTAACTTCACCCAACCTCATGCACTGGAACGATCCTTCAGTGCATGATAATTTTCTCATATCCAACTATATATTACTTATTCACGGGTTAGCTCTACACACTCATGTAATGTCGACAATATTCCTTAGCGCCTAAATGATACACCCTCCAACTTCAACCAACCTCATGCACTGGAACAATCCTTCAATGTATGGTAATTCTCTCATGTCCTACTATATATTACTTATTCACGGGTTAGCTCTACACACTCGTGTAATGTCGACAATATTCGTTAGCGCCCAAATGATACATCCTCCAACTTCACCCAACCTCATGCACTGGAACAATCCTTCAATGCATGATAATTCTCTCATGTCCAACTATACATTATTTATTCACGGGTTAGCTCTACACACTCGTGTAATGTCAACAATATTCCTAAGCGCCCAAATTATACATCCTCCAACTTCACCCAACCTCATGCACTGGAACAATCCTTCAATGCATGATAATTCTCTCATGTTCAACTATATATTATTTATTCACGGGTTAGCTCTACACACTCGTGTAATGTCAACAATATACCTTAGCACCCAAATGATACATCCTCCAACTTCACCCAACCTCATGCACTGGAACAACCCTTCAATGCATGATAATTCTCTCATGTCCAACTATATATTACTTATGAAATGAAATGAAACTATCTTTATTCCATCTTAAACAATACACTTTAAGTACAATATTATTTGGTAGGAATAAACTCGACCATCCTACACAGTTGCGATGGCCGGCAAACAAAACAAAGAACACTTTTCAGTCACTAAGTCTATGACACTGAGAATTGGTGTTCGGCCTCTGTAGTGTTATCATTTACTTATCTACATGTGGACAAATTTATCTTATACTATTCACATTGCATTGAAACAAAACTTAAGAATAATTTCGAGGAAAATTATTGTAAACAATTCTTACCAATAGATAGGTTTGTAGCTTTCGTTTTATAACCTATTTAACTTTAAATTTTATTAAATCTAAATCTATATACAACTTTTTACACACTTACAAATATATTTATATACAAAGAAAATGTTATTGAATTATTTCTGTTAGTTGTTTGGTTTCCTCAGAGCTCAACAGCCATTTTTTAACATGAAAATTAAATGTTTTAATAGATTTGCAATTTTTAACTTCAATTGGCAACATATTGTAACATTTTGGGCCCAAAAAAACAAACGATTTTATAAAACAGGTTTTCTTCACTTTTGGCCTTTTAACTATTTTATTTTTTGTATTCCGCGGCATGTATGGATGATTATATAGTTGTTCTGTTCCATTGTTTCCACTTCTTTTGAAAAATATTTGTAGCACTTTAAACAGAAATAAATGTTGAAGCGGTAAAATATTCACGGGTTAGCTCTACACACTCGTGTAATGTCGACAATATTCGTTAACGTCCAAGTGATACACCCTCTAACTTCACCCAACCTCATGTACTGGAACGATCCTTCAATGCATGATAATTCTCTCATATCCAACTATATATTACTTATTCACGGGTTAGCTCTACACACTCGTGTAATGTCGACAATATTCGTATTAACGTCCAAGTGATACACCCTCCAACTTCACCCAACCTCATGTACTGGAACGATCCTTCAGTGCATGATAATTCTCTCATGTCCAACTATATATTATTTATTCACGGGTTAGCTCTACACACTCGTGTAATGTCGACAATATTCGTATTAACGTCAAAGTGATACACCCTCCAACTTCACCCAACCTCATGTACTGGAACGATCCTTCAGTGCATGATAATTCTCTCATGTCCAACTATATATTATTTATTCACGGGCTAGCTCTACACACTCGTGTAATGTCGACAATATTCGTATTAACGTCCAAGTCATACACCCTCCAACTTCACCCAACCTCATGTACTGGAACGATCCTTCAATGCATGATAATTCTCTCATATCCAAATATATATTACTTATTCACGGGTTAGCTCTACACACTCGTGTAATGTCGACAATATTCGTATTAACGTCCAAATGATACACCCTCCAACATCATCCAACCTAATGTACTGGAATGATCCTTCAGTGCATGATAATTCTCTCATATCCAAATATATATTACTTACTTATGGGTTAGCTCTACACACTCGTGTAATGTCAACAATATTCCTATTAACGTCCAAATGATACACCCTCCAACATCATCCAACCTAATGTACTGGAACGATCCTTCAGTGCATGATAATTCTCTCATATCCAAATATATATTACTTATTCACGGGTTAGCTCTACACACTCGTGTAATGTCGACAATATTCGTATTAACGTCCAAATGATACACCCTCCAACATCATCCAACCTCATGTACTGGAACGATCCTTCAGTGCATGATAATTCTCTCATGTCCAACTATATATTACTTATTCACGGGTTAGCTCTACACACTCGTGTAATGTCGACAATATTCGTATTAACTTCCAAGTGATACACCCTCCAACTTCACCCAACCTCATGTACTGGAACGATCCTTCAGTGCATGATAATTCTCTCATATCCAAATATACATTACTTATTCACGGGTTAGCTCTACACACTCGTGTAATGTCTACAATATTCGTATTAACGTCCAAGTGATACACCCTCCAACTTCACCCAACCTCATGTACTGGAACGATCCTTCAGTGCATGATAATTCTCTCATATCCAAATATATATTACTTACTTACGGGTTAGCTCTACATACTCGTGTAATGTCGACAATATTCCTTAGCGCCCAAATGATACACCCTCCAACTTCACCCAACCTCATGCACTGGAACAATCCTTCAATGCATGATAATTCTCTCATATCCAAATATATATTACTTATTCACGGGTTAGCTCTAAACACTCGTGTAATGTCAACAATATTCCTTAGCGCCCAAATGATACACCCTCCAATTTCACCCAACCTCATGCACTGGAACAATCCTTCAATGCATGATAATTCTCTCATGTCCAACTATATATTATTTATTCACGGGTTAGCTCTCCACACTCGTGTAATGTCGACAATATTCCTTAGCGCCCAAATGATACACCCTCCAATTTCACCCAACCTCATGCACTGGAACAATCCTTCAATGCATGATAATTCTCTCATGTCCAACTATATATTATTTATTCACGGGTTAGCTCTACACACTCGTGTAATGTCAACAATATTCGTTAACGTCCAAGTGATACACCCTCTAACTTCACCCAACCTCATGCACTGGAACGATCCTTCAGTGCATGATAATTTTCTTATATCCAACTATATATTACTTATTCACGGGTTAGCTCTACACACTCGTGTAATGTCGACAATATTCCTTAGCGCCCAAATGATACACCCTCCAACTTCACCCAACCTCATGCACTGGAACAATCCTTCAATGCATGATAATTCTCTCATATCCAAATATATATTACTTATTCACGGGTTAGCTCTACACACTCGTGTAATGTCAACAATATTCCTTAGCGCCCAAATGATACACCCTCCAATTTCACCCAACCTCATGCACTGGAACAATCCATCAATGCATGATAATTCTCTCATGTCCAACTATATATTATTTATTCACGGGTTAGCTCTCCACACTCGTGTAATGTCGACAATATTCCTTAGCGCCCAAATGATACACCCTCCAATTTCATCCAACCTCATGCACTGGAACAATCCTTCAATGCATGATAATTCTCTCATTTCCAACTATATATTATTTAATCACGGGTTAGCTCTACACACTCGTGTAATGTCAACAATATTCCTAAGCGCCCAAATGATACACCCTCCAACTTCACCCAACCTCATGCACTGGAACAATCCTTCAATGTATGGTAATTCTCTCATGTCCAACTATATATTACTTATTCACCGGTTAGCTCTACACACTCGTGTAATGTCGACAATATTCGTTAGCGCCCAAATGATACATCCTCCAACTTCACCCAACCTCATGCACTGGAACAATCCTTCAGTGCATGATAATTCTCTCATGTCCAACTATATATTATTTAATCACGGGTTAGCTCTCCACACTCGTGTGATGTCAACAATATTCCTTAGCGCCCAAATGATACACCCTCCAATATCACCCAACCTCATGCACTGGAACAATCCTTCAATGCATGATAATTCTCTCATGTCCAAATATATATTATTTATTCACGGGTTAGCTCTCCACACTCGTGTAATGTCGACAATATTCCTTAGCGCCCAAATGATACACCCTCCAACTTCACCTAACCTCATGCACTGGAACAATCCTTCAATGCATGATAATTCTCTCATATCCAAATATATATTACTTATTCACGGGTTAACTCTACACACTCGTGTTATGTCAACAATATTCCTTAGCGCCCAAATGATACACCCTCCAATTTCACCCAACCTCATGCACTGGAACAATCCTTCAATGCATGATAATTCTCTCATGTCCAACTATATATTATTTATTCACGGGTTAGCTCTACACACTCGTGTAATGTCAACAATATTCCCAAGCGCCCAAATGATACACCCTCCAACTTCACCTAACCTCATGCACTGGAACAATCCTTCAATGTATGGTAATTCTCTCATGTCCAACTATTTATTACTTATTCACGGGTTAGCTCTACACACTCGTGTAATGTCGACAATATTCGTTAGCGCCCAAATGATACATCCTCCAACTTCACCCAACCTCATGCACTGGAACAATCCTTCAATGCATGATAATTCTCTCATATCCAACTATATATTACTTATTCACGGGTTAGCTCTACACACTCGTGTAATGTCGACAATATTCCTTAGCGCCCAAATGATACATCCTCCAACTTCACCCAACCTCAAGCACTGGAACAATCCTTCAATGCATGATAATTCCCTCATGTTCAACTATATATTATTTATTCACGGGTTAGCTCTCCACACTCGTGTAATGTCAACAATATTCCTAAGCGCCCAAATGATACATCCTCCAACTTCACCCAACCTCATGCACTGGAACAATCCTTCAATGCATGATAATTCCCTCATGTTCAACTATATATTATTTATTCACGGGTTAGCTCTCCACACTCGTGTAATGTCAACAATATTCCTAAGCGCCCAAATGATACATCCTCCAACTTCACCCAACCTCATGCACTGGAACAATCCTTCAATGCATGATAATTCCCTCATGTTTAACTATATATTATTTATTCACGGGTTAGCTCTCCACACTCGTGTAATGTCAACAATATTCCTAAGCACCCAAATGATACATCCTCCAACTTCACCCAACCTCATGCACTGGAACAATCCTTCAATGCATGATAATTCCCTCATGTTCAACTATATATTATTTATTCACGGGTTAGCTCTCCACACTCGTGTAATGTCAACAATATTCCTAAGCGCCAAAATGATACATCCCCCAACTTCACCCAACCTCATGCACTGGAACAATCCTTCAATGCATGATAATTCCTTATGTTCAACTATATATTATTTATTCATGGGTTAGCTCTCCACACTCGTGTAATGTCAACAATATTCCTAAGCGCCCAAATGATACATCCTCCAACTTCACCCAACCTCATGCACTGGAACAATCCTTCAATGCATGATAATTCCCTCATGTTCAACTATATATTATTTATTCACGGGTTAGCTCTCCACACTCGTGTAATGTCAACAATATTCCTAAGCGCCCAAATGATACATCCTCCAACTTTACCCAACCTTATGCACTGGAACAATCCTTCAATGCATGATAATTCCCTCATGTTCAACTATATATTATTTATTCACGGGTTAGCTCTCCACACTCGTGTAATGTCGACAATATACCTTAGCACCCAAATGATACACCCTCCAACTTCACCCAACCTCATGCACTGGAACAACCCTTCAATGCATGATAATTCTCTCATGTCCAACTATATATTACTTATGAAATGAAATGAAACTATCTTTATTCCATCTTAAACAATACACTTTAAGTACAATATTATTTGGTAGGAATAAACTCGACCATCCTACACAGTTGCGATGGCCGGCAAACAAAACAAAGAACACTTTTCAGTCACTAAGTCTATGACTCTGAGAATTGGTGTTCGGCCTCTGTAGTGTTATCATTTACTTATCTACATGTGGACAAATTTATCTTATACTATTCACATTGCATTGAAACAAAACTTAAGAATAATTTCGAGGAAAATTATTGTAAACAATTCTTACCAATAGATAGGTTTGTAGCTTTCGTTTTATAACCTATTTAACTTTAAATTTTATTAAATCTAAATCTATATACAACTTTTTACACACTCACAAATATATTTATATACAAAGAAAATGTTATTGAATTATTTCTGTTAATTGTTTGGTTTCCTCAGAGCTCAACAGCCATTTTTTAACATGAAAATTAAATGTTTTAATAGATTTGCAATTTTTAACTTCAATTGGCAACATATTGTAACATTTTGGGCCCAAAAAAACAAACGATTTTATAAAACAGGTTTTCTTCACTTTTGGCCTTTTAACTATTTTATTTTTTGTATTCCGCGTCATGTATGGATGATTATATAGTTGTTCTGTTCCATTGTTTCCACTTCTTTTGAAAAATATTTGTAGCACTTTAAACAGAAATAAATGTTGAAGCGGTAAAATATTCACGGGTTAGCTCTACACACTCGTGTAATGTCGACAATATTCGTTAACGTCCAAGTGATACACCCTCCAACTTCACCCAACCTCATGTACTGGAACGATCCTTCAATGCATGATAATTCTCTCATATCCAACTATATATTACTTACTCACGGGTTAGCTCTACACACTCGTGTAATGTCGACAATATTCGTTAACGTCCAAGTGATACACCCTCCAACTTCACCCAACCTCATGTACTGGAACGATCCTTCAATGCATGATAATTCTCTCATATCCAACTATATATTACTTACTCACGGGTTAGCTCTACACACTCGTGTAATGTCGACAATATTCGTTAACGTCCAAGTGATACACCCTCCAACTTCACCCAACCTCATGTACTGGAACGATCCTTCAGTGCATGATAATTCTCTCATGTCCAACTATATATTATTTATTCACGGGTTAGCTCTACACACTCGTGTAATGTCGACAATATTCGTTAACGTCCAAGTGATACACCCTCCAACTTCACCCAACCTCATGTACTGGAACGATCCTTCAGTGCATGATAATTCTCTCATATCCAAATATATATTACTTATTCACGGGTTAGCTCTACACACTCGTGTAATGTCAACAATATTCGTTAACGTCCAAGTGATACACCCTCCAACTTTACCCAACCTCATGTACTGGAACGATCCTTCAGTGCATGATAATTCTCTCATATCCAAATATATATTACTTATTCACGGGTTAGCTCTACACACTCGTGTAATGTCGACAATATTCGTTAACGTCCAAGTGATACACCCTTTAACTTCACCCAACCTCATGTACTGGAACGATCCTTCAATGCATGATAATTCTCTCATATCCAACTATATATTACTTACTCACGGGTTAGCTCTACACACTCGTGTAATGTCGACAATATTCGTATTAACGTCCAAGTGATACACCCTCCAACTTCACCCAACCTCATGTACTGGAACGATCCTTCAGTGCATGATAATTCTCTCATGTCCAACTATATATTATTTATTCACGGGTTAGCTCTACACACTCGTGTAATGTCGACAATATTCGTATTAACGTCCAAGTGATACACCCTCCAACTTCACCCAACCTCATGTACTGGAACGATCCTTCAGTGCATGATAATTCTCTCATGTCCAACTATATATTATTTATTCACGGGTTAGCTCTACACACTCGTGTAATGTCGACAATATTCGTATTAACGTCCAAGTGATACACCCTCCAACTTCACCCAACCTCATGTACTGGAACGATCCTTCAATGCATGATAATTCTCTCATATCCAACTATATATTACTTACTCACGGGTTAGCTCTACACGCTCGTGTAATGTCGACAATATTCGTATTAACGTCCAAGTGATACACCCTCCAACTTCACCCAACCTCATGTACTGGAACGATCCTTCAGTGCATGATAATTCTCTCATGTCCAACTATATATTATTTATTCACGGGTTAGCTCTACACACTCGTGTAATGTCGACAATATTCGTATTAACGTCCAAGTGATACACCCTCCAACTTCACCCAACCTCATGTACTGGAACGATCCTTCAGTGCATGATAATTCTCTCATATCCAAATATATATTACTTATTCACGGGTTAGCTCTACACACTCGTGTAATGTCAACAATATTCGTTAACGTCCAAGTGATACACCCTCCAACTTTACCCAACCTCATGTACTGGAACGATCCTTCAGTGCATGATAATTCTCGCATGTCCAACTATATATTACTTATTCACGGGTTAGCTCTACACACTCGTGTAATGTCGACAATATTCGTTAACGTCCAAGTGATACACCCTCCAACTTTACCCAACCTCATGTACTGGAACGATCCTTCAGTGCATGATAATTCTCTCATATCCAACTATATATTACTTATTCACGGGTTAGCTCTACACACTCGTGTAATGTCGACAATATTCGTTAACGTCCAAGTGATACACCCTCTAACTTCACCCAACCTCATGTACTGGAAAGTGGGTCTTTAAAGGAAACATACTGTTAACGTATATCGTGTTTTATTTTTCGCTCTAAAACTGACGTTTGATTTATAAAGATAAAGATATCGAAATCCAAAAACAGTATATTGTGTACTTGTTATCCATTACTACCTAGTTATTACTGAACAAGTACTCTACTAATAAATCTAATCACATCCCATGGCTTGACATGAAAAGGCCTACAAAACACTTCAACTACATATTTTTTGATTAATTATCATTAAAATAATCTAATTAAATTACTAAATGATAACTGAAAAACATTTTTACTATTTAAGCATTAAATGTAGTTTGTTTTAATAATCAAGTACCATAAAAGATAACTACAAAAGTGTCATAAAAGCAATCCTATAATGAATATCAATTTACATATTTATCGGTCGATGGTCAGCCAAAAAGTGTAGCTAACAATTATTGGATCATTGAATAATTTATCAATATAAATATTGAAATAGCAATTTACCCTACTTCCTATTTCATAAAGTTGGACTGATGTGTCCGAAGTTCCGAAGTCCAAACTTCATTTTCACGGTGAAGTTATGTAAATTTATGTAATAATATAAATTGTCAAACTGCTGAAGACACATTATTATACTAATTTAATTGTTAAATACAACATTGTATCTAAAAAAGGCATGATATCTATCGATTAATATTCCAAGTTCGTCCCTTGAAAATCAAAAGGCCCACCTTAAAAGAAGTTTGAAGTCATCCGACTTTTCAAGTTTAGTTTTAGAGATCAGTTATTGAAATCTACTTGAAGAAAATGGAAACGTTAATATTACATAAGAGTTATGTGAAGTTTACGTAATTCACAAGCGTTTGCTGAAAAAATTACCTAGATTTAAATTATATTTACAGTATCAGGAGACCAAGCTTCGCTTAGTTAAATTTTTTCAAACTGAAGAGGTAGCATCCATATCTCCCAGAGGATCATTTGTTGTTGCACTATCTTGTAGGTTATTAATAATATTTCGTTTCCGAGGTCTTCCGCGTTTACCTTCAGCCTCTTTGTGTAATTCGGCCTGCAGCCTCGTGGGGGACTCGGCCTACGTCCTCACCAAAACACTGCTACAATACCCTTTTTGGAACTCGGCCTTCAACCTCGCGGGGGAAAGTTTGGCTTATGGCCTCACCAACGCACTCTGCTACAGGATACTTTGTGGAACTCGGCCTTCGACCTCGCGGGGGAATGTTTGGCCTGCTGCCTCACCAAGGCACTCTGCTACAGGTCCCTTTGTGGAACTCGGCCTTCGACCTCATGGGGGAAAGTTCGGCATGCGGCCTCACCGAGGCACTCTGCTACAGGCCGTTTTGTGGAACTCGGCCTTCGATCTCGCGGGGGAAAGTTCGCCCTGCGGCCTCGTGGGGGACTCGGCCTACGTCCTCACCAAGGCACTCTGCTACAGGTCCCTTTGTGGAACTCGGCCTTCGACCTCATGGGGGAAAGTTCGGCATGCGGCCTCACCAAGGCACTCTGCTACAGGCCATTTTGTGGAACTCGGCCTTCGACCTCACGGGGGAAAGTTCGGCCTGCGGCCTCACCAAGGCACTCTGCTACAGGCCCCTTTGTAGAACTCGGCTTTTGACCTCATGGGGAAAGTTCAGCCTGCGGCCTCACCAGGGCACTCTGCTACTGGCCCCTTTGTGGAACTCGGCCTTCGACCTCGCAGGGGAAAGTTTGGCCTGCGGCCTCACCGAGGCACTCTGCTACTTGTGGATCTCGGCATGTCGCCTCGTGAGGAAGATCGGCCTACGGCCTCGCCAGGATTCTTAAGCAGTATGACCATGAATTTTTGTTTTTGGGGCTGTGATGCTCATAAGCATAGTCTTTCCTAAAATCTGAAGGAATATTAGTAAGTAAGGGAAGAATAACTTTTAATTTGAAACTCCACTTGGATGTATTATTTTAATATCACTTAATTTTGGAGTTTTTTAACCTTTTTCTAAAAAATGCATGATAAATTTCGTTATACTGCTAAGTAACTATAGCAACACACACGAAAACTCAGTACCCAGAAAAGAAGACAGTAGGTATCACGCGCATCTCCCATGACGTCACATGTGCTAAATGGCAAACATGAACACAAAATGCTCTTCTAATTCCCGTAATTACAATACCAGCTGATAAGTGATAAATAACTTGCCTTCTATTTAGCTGAATGCTTCTTTGCAATTTAGTTACCAGAATTTTCGTCCATGTGACGTCACAGTCTACTGCGCAGCCTCGTCGTGCAGAAGTCTGAGCCTCTGGGTCAGAAATAAGAATTTTCCCAGGGTTGAAACCTGTGTCAATCGATTTCTCGTCGTCGAAAACCCCTATAATAATTTTAAAATCCTTGGAGCAAAAAAAGTTCGTCCGGACGTGGCTTGTTTTAGATAGTATAATATGGCTTACAACATAGCAATCATTGACCAATATTTCATCTTTATCTATTTTATTTGACAGGGCGAACGCAAAGCTCAACTCTATTACATGATTCTAATATATCGTGTATAACATGATTATATAATATATAAAAAAAACATGTACATACTGAACACATTAAACTTACATGTACCAAGGTATATCGTGATATTCTAAAAACTAACCGCTTTCTTTAAATATTATCAATGTCTTGTGTAAAAGCTTCATGGATATATATATATATATATATATATATATATATATATATATATATATATCCACGAAGATTTTACACAAGACATTGATAATATTTTAAGAAAGCGGTTAGTTTTTAGAATATCACGATATACCTTGGTACATGTAAGTTTAATGTGTTCAGTATGTAAATGTTTTTTTTATCTAAAGTAAATTATTAATTTAATGTAGTCGATTAAAACCTGAATTTACAAATGAAACATTTAATTTTAATCAATGATAAATCATAATATCTATTTATGGAATGCATATTAACTTACTCACTTGCTAGGAACTTACAAAGGTTATGGAACATTTGATATTAAAGTAAATATTGACTCAGACAACATAAGCAAAACGCTGTTTGTGCATACAGTGAATTAACCTTTGAAGCCTTAGGTGCATCTCTTCTACATTTGACGTTTTTTGAGTTTTACATACCCGGTGAAAGTTAAGAGCAAGGGAGAGGTAATCTATTACTTTGAAATATTTTTACTGATTGTGTAAAATAAAAAACACACTTTGTTTGTCTGTATATTTTGGTTATTTTTATCATGTAATGAAATGAATCACTATGATCATCACTATTTTAGAATTAATTTTGTGTTATGTAGTTTCTTTAAATTATCACTCACATAGTTTCTAGGACATAATGATATACGATTTATATACACTGTATTAAATGTTTGTTATTGTACTCATAATAAATTACTAGGGTACACCCCAGCACGCTTCACCTGACAATCCCGTCACTCGCTGCGCTCGTTACAACTCGGTTGTGGCCGGGGTTGTGAATATTCACTACAAATTATAGTAGATTAACTGTAAAACGTAAAATCACAATATTCAACTTATTTACAGTATCTCACTCACACTACTTGCGTAGCTACCTATTTATTAGTATAAATACCCAATGATATTTCTTAGCCTATTTCAAATATGTTCATTTCATTTGTTCTGTTTCACAGCTTATATTAATTAAATAACTAAAATAACTGCATTAGATTACATTTACTGAGACCTTAAAGTCCAGTCTAGTGAGGCCTACAATTGAATGTTAATCAAATCATGCTTGCATCCTTCCCTGGTTTATTATTATGAAAAAAAAAAAAACTACATACCTTGGTTTACACTAACATCCTCACTATTACAATTACCATTGTTTACATTCCAACAGCTGTTAAAACTTTTTGGAAATCATTATTTAGATATAAATAGCTCCTTTTAAATTATTTACATTCAGTTCGGTTCTTTTAAATCTCACCCCATGTTATTCTTATGGCCGAAAAATGTATTTCGAGGGTTTCCCACACCCCTTAAGGGTGAAAATATTGAAGAATTAAGACCTTATTGCACAATTACGAACACAGGCAAATTTTTTGACACCATTTAAATCGGTCAAGAAATGAGGGAGGATTTCCATTGATAAAAAAAGGATGCACGTATTATATATAAGGATGTAAGAGTAGTTTTTTCTAAAAAACGTACCCACAGTGTAAAATACGTTTCCTTCATGAATTCATTGTTAAAGATTCCCATGATTGCATTGTGTCAAAAGTGCCTCAACGGAATTAACAAGAGTTACATATAACGTTACAATGATAAGACCTGAACGGTGCTGATCCATTTTGAAACAATAAAAATTAAGAACACCACACGAAACTTGGTCAAAGGAGGAGAAATATTGTATTGAAATCGAAAAAAATGAACTGAAGGCGATCGGAGGTCCGTAACGGGGTAGGGGGTGGACTTTTAAGGGTTGATCATGCTTTTTTACGATTTCCAGGGAGACTTGACGTCGTATTGAAAAAAAGTGAAATATAAAAGTTCTGGATAGTCTGATAATGTACAACTTTTGTCTGAAATATTTTTTCACATAACCTAAAATTTTCCGAGAAAAACGGAAAACCGGTTTTTCAGTTACACATTTTTCTCTCGTACAAATTATTTTTTGTTCAATAAATTTGGGGAAAATATATCTTTTTATGTTCCTAATATGCTATAATTTTTTCGTATTAAAATATTTATAAAATCTTTTTTACAAAACCGATAAAAGTGCCTAAACGTTAACAGAAAATTTTAAAATTAAAAGATCTTTTCTTTAACTTGCGATCCATCATTCTTTTTGTTGAATCGTTTACCTTTAGATAATTAAATAAAAATGCATAGTTTGTTTTAAAAATGCTCAGAAAATGCAAAAAAATTGAAAAACTTGGTTTTTAAATATCATTTTTCAAATTATAGCCCGAAAGTTTTATTTATTTATATAATTTTACATCAAAATTTATAAAAAATACATGATTTGACGGTAAATTAATAAATAAACTGGATAGGTAAGGACTTGAAGAGACAAAAGTGGGTAAAACGGGCTGAAATTGTAGGGGTTGAAAATTGTTTTTCACGTTTTCCAGTGAAAATTAACATAGTATCGAAAATAATTAAATAGAAAAGGTGTAGTAAATAAAAATATGTAAAACTGTTGTTCTGTATATTGCATTTTTCGACAAAACCTCAAATTTTTCAACAATATCGAAAAACCCAATTTATTAGTTTTATTTTTTCTCACGTAAAAATGAATTGTTTTGAGTGAAATTCGCTCAGAATATACCTTTTTATGTTCCAATTAAGCTGTGATTTGTTATACAGAAATATAACAAATATTGGTAGATATCATATTGGCGTTCCTTTATGTGATTGGGAGAAGTATGTTCAAGTTTAGTTGCTTTTAACAAGGGTCCTCGTTTTCTGTTTATTTAAACCATCCATCCATCATTCGTTGCGTCTTCTTTAACCGTCTCGTTATTTGAAAGCCTATGAATCAACTTACATTAAGACACATTTGGGATTCCCGTAATCTGTTTTCAGAAAACATAAAAATATTGAGTGTAGGAGTTAATAATGAGGACTATTTAAAATATTTATGGGGTTAGTGAGTTTTATGGTGATAATATATAAACAAAGACGTAAATAATAAAACGGAATCCATTACAGTTGAGATTCAAAATCTTATATTAATGGTTCAGAGCTATGATATCGGTTCAAAATACGACACCTTTCGACAAAACATTCCCTTTTCAATTATATTTAATATTTTTACTCACACATGACAGACCCTTCTAGCCCCTCAAACAAAGTACGTATTTTTGTTGTTGTGGGAACGGTGTCCGGACAGTTGCGGACACTGACAATTGGGGACACGTCTTAAAAGCGGACAATTGTGGACACTAGGGATTAACGCTACTTGACAAGGGTTTGACATGTCTCTACAAATATTATAGAATACCACTAGACCAAAACAACAGATGACTCACGGGGGTAAAATACCAGGATAGGGGCGAGGGAGGCCACTGGTATTTTTCAGTTCGCTTTCTACCGTCACAGTGTTAACATAGTTCGGTATGGAAGTTACTACTACGGAAAGGGCAAAACCTTGTGCTCTTTATAAGGGTTACGCGTATCGTAAGTTTAGAGAATCGAAGGCAGGGGTTGTTATGTGGCATTGCTTACGTGAAAAATCGAGTAATTGTAAAGGATTGTTGCGGTCGAAGAATCGAAGAAGTGATATATGTGTCCGAACATGTGTGTGCCCCACCTGATGATGCAGCTGGGGAAGTGAAGAAGCAAGTGCATAATTGCAAGAAGAGGGCTCGAGAAGAAACAACCAAGTTATCTGAGATATACACCGATGAAATGGGAAACCTTCATAATAAAGGTAGAGGTCTATTCTTTTATTTATTACAGTTTTATATTTATCATAAAAGATTTTCAAGTTTTTCTTGTACAAGTTTTCTGAAAAACTTGATTAGAAAACTAAATAATATATTTTTCACCATACTACAATGAAAACAGGTGTTTTACATACCTAATAAGCGGGCCGAAAGTTGCGTTTTCTTGACCTCGCCAAGAAAGACTCGCCGGGAAAATAAACTCGCTGGGAAAGTAAAACAGCTGATCGTATGGTCAAAAAAACCTGAAGTAACTGCATTCATTGTCATAGCGACCAACAAGACAATTAAACTTGTTTTCACTTTTGTAAAACAGCTGATCGTTTAGTCAAATAATAGTGATTAGATTATGTTAGAAATATTATCATCGCAACAAAGCTCGGTAGGCCAGCCTGTAAGCTGAGAAAATGTCGTATGTTTTTAAAGATTGAATCTGCTTGGCATTGAGAAACTTAACTTTATACTAATTAGATTTTTTTTATTTCAGGTTATCACTTTGTGACAAAATTGCCGAATCCAGAATCTTTGAAGAGAAACTTACGGAGAGAGAGAAGTAAGGCAAGGTGAAATCAGCAAGAGCCAAAAAATTGTCGCGATATCATTCTCAATGAGGACATCTTAAAAATGGGCGATGGAAGCAGTTTTCTCCTTTCTGACGATGGACAGGAAGAACGAATAATAATTTTCGGTGGTTCGAAAGAGAAAGAAAGTCTTAGAACATCATCTCAGTTTTTCTTGGATGGCACATTTAAGTCATGCAGTAAGCAGTTTACACAATTGTACATAGTTCACGCAGACCTAGGAGGCCGGGACGATGAAACAAATGTTGTCCCTGTGATATTTGCCTTGCTTCCTAATAAGAAGAAAGAAACCTATGTTCGCCTGTTTCGGCCTTATTAAGGAATCTGTTCCGCAGTGGTGTCCCAGTATGGTCAATGTCGATTTTGAGGCAGTTGCAATATCGGCACTTCATGAAGTCTTTCCATCAACTGAAGTCAATGGGTGCTACTTCCATATGAAGAAATGCTTATGGAGAAAAATTCAGAATCTGGGTCTTTCAGAAGAATATCGTAGGAATGAAGATGTGAAGCTTCATGTCAACATGTGTGCGACTTTGGCATTTTTGAAAGCAGAAGACGTGCGAGATGGATGGCTCCAGGTTTGTAAAAATATAATACCCAACTCTTGTAGCTTACATAGACTACTTGTAATTATTTGAAATTACCTTTTTAGGGGTTAAATGTAATTATAGACTAGAAACAGAAGTGGTTAAAAATTTTGAAAGGGCTTTTATCTGCAGGTAGACATATAAATTTATATTGTATTATATTATAATAAAGTATAATCTCATTAAATACCGTTTCCGGTTTTATAAAGCATATATTTTATTATATTTTGTTTATTTTATTTATAAGCATTATGTTTTATATATGCCTATTCAGGGGACCCAAACCTACCTATTTAACAAATTTTACAACATCACGGTTGAAGATAACAAGTGTACATAAATTCTCAACGTACATTCCCAGTGAATAAACGTTTATTAAAGATTAAAATTCAAAAAATATGTAAAGATATTATGAAATGTTGCAGGTTCATACGGAAGCTCCCGACCATAACAATCCAAAACTGTCAGAGTTCTTCGACTACTTTATAGAGCCATGGCTTGAGAATGACCAAATACCCATCGAAATGTGGAATTGCTACGGCAGAAGGCACAGAACAACAAATGCAGTAGAAGGGTGGCACAACAAAATAAAGACATTCATTGGTAACGCTCACCCTAGATTTAACACGCTAGTGGATTGTTTGAAGAAAGAAGCTGAAAACACAAACTGCGTGTTCATGAAGATGAAACTAAATTTAGAAGGGAAGAAGAGGAAGAAGCAATACATGAAACTAGATAAAAGGATAGAGAGAACTGTACAGGTGTATGAAGAGAAAAAAAAATATAAAATCATTTTTGAAGACCATTTCGCATATCCAAAGATTAGAGTAGATCCAACAGTTGGGATTTGACACAACACTTTGAGTGTAACGAATATGTATATAATTGTAAATACTTATATTGGCAAAGCCTAATTAACAAATATTAGGAATTAGTAGTTATAAGGAATGACGAAGCCTACTTAAGCTGATTTTAAACACGCCAAAATGATTTTACCATTTTGACAGTCTAAAGCCTGTGTAAAGTGTCATCAAAATCAGTCTTAAAATCATATATCATACCATATATCATATATGTATCCGTTCAGGTGGATACACCGTTTAGGTGGAAATCTGTCTCTTTCCAGAACGTGTCCGCAACTGTCCGGCAGTGAAATATTTGTAGAGACCTGTCAAACCCTTGTCAGGTAGCATTAATCCCTAGTGTCCGCAATTGTCCGCTTTTAAGACGTGTCCCCAATTTTCCGTGTCCGCAATCGTCCGGTAATCGTGGGAACAGTGTGAATTCTATCAGGTCTATCTATCTTTTAAAAATTCTTTTGATAGTTACAAGCCAGTTTATATATGTTAAAGCTGTGGTATTGTCACAAAGTTGTTTGAATGTGCATTCCTCTTTAATTAGCGATGGAGTTGGTATTTGGGAACAATACAGTACAAGTAAACGTCACACAACACACATTTTTTACAATATAAGCACACACAAAATTACTTATATTGTAAAAAAAATTGTGTTGTGTGACGTTTACTTTTACTGTATATATACCAACACGTATTATGCTAATTAAAAAACTATTGGGAACAATATCAAGCAGGTGTATAAAAAGAAAGTGTTCTGTTATATGTTTCAACTACGTGATTATATTTCACTTGCAACACTCTCCTTTCTACATTCTTATTTCACTTATCAAATAAGACAGTTACAGCTGCACATTTTAGAAATAGGTCGGATATTGGAGTCCGCCTGTCACTGTACTCTGAATATCTTTGTGCGAACACCTTGATGTTTATTGTTTACTGGTAATAAAGTTACCTTAAAAATTATTTCTCCAAATAAGTGGAAATTCATGCAGTCAAAACGTAAACAAAAGGAAATGGTCGGAACACGGAAATGAGATTCTAGGCCTTAGTCTCCGGAACTGAGGTCTAAGCATGAATTAAACATAGCCCAATCTGAACAACGTTTTTCCAAGCACGGATTGGTAAACTAAAATAAATAAATACCCAACAGTATAATTAGTGAGCATCTAAATAATTATATTAAAAGTGTAAAACGTGTTTTGTTAATTAATGAAGATAATTTAACACTTGTGAACTAGTAAGGCCATATGTTTTAAAATGCAATACTGGTAACAATATTTGCCTGGCCACAAGATGTATACATCAGTTTTGTATCAATGTAGTGTATATGTTATACTATTATATATCTATTGAATTACAATTATTTAAAGGCTATTATGATAAACATTGATTACAGTATTTTGTAACTAGTGTAATATATCAACAAAAATAGTTCATTTACGATTTGGACAGTAAAATATATCCATAACATATTCGCATTATTGCTGCATATATTTTAATGTTAAATAAATAATATATTTACCTTAATGGAAAGTGGTTACTTTTGAACTTTTTAATGTTATACTACGAAGTTGTAATGGTCTTTTAACGCTTTGCTTATGCATATAATAAAACTTACTGAATTTATGAATGCATTCATGTAACAACATTTGTTGTTAGTCTAAGATTGTGGCATAGTGGAAAAAAGTTTAAAAATACTAATCGTAATAAAGATTGTTATTTCATATTTCTGATAGTTTATTTTTAAATCTAAATATGTATATTGAAATAGTGATATTATTTAAATGGGATACTTTTAATCAAGTTTTCTGAAGAATGATAAATAATTTTTACTTAAATTTACCAACTTTATTGAAAAAAAAAACATTCAAATATTTCTTGTTGTTATCTTGGTAATAGCAAATCAAAGTTATTACATGTTTGAACTAGTGAATACAGATATGTGTTATAACTTGAACATTCTGCATTCCGTCTAGGTGCTTGTCTGTTCCACAATTCCAGGCTAACCCCATATTTATTTGCAATGCAAAATGGTGACCATTAAAATGTAAACACGACAATACTTATAAGACTGTGTGGTATTAATTGACTGTACCAGTGTACGTAGGTGGGCGTGGAGCATGCGGCAATTGTCTGTACCAGAGTACGTGGGTGGGCGTGGAGCATGCAGCAATTGTCTGTACCAGTGTACGTTGGTGGGCGTGAAGCATGCGGCAATTGTCTGTACCAGTGTACGTTGGTGGGCGTGGAGCATGCGGCAGTTGTCTGTACCAGTGTACGTGGGTGGGCGTGGAGCATGCGGCAGTTGTCTGTACCAGTGTAAGTAGGTGGGCGTGGAGCATGAGGCAATTGTCTGTACCAGTGTACGTGGGTGGGCGTGGAGCATGCGGCAATTGTCTGTACCAGTGTACGTGGGTGGGCGTGGAGCATGCGGCAGTTGTCTGTACCAGTGTAAGTAGGTGGGTGTGGAGCATGCGGCAGTTGTCTGTACCAGTGTACGTGGGTGGGCGTGGAGCATGCGGCAGTTGTCTGTACCAGTGTAAGTAGGTGGGCGTGGAGCATGCGGCAGTTGTCTGTACCAGTGTACGTGGGTGGGCGTGGAGCATGCAGCAATTGTCTGTACCAGTGTACGTTGGTGGGCGTGGAGCATGCGGCAATTGTCTGTACCAGTGTACGTTGGTGGGCGTGGAGCATGCGGCAATTGTCTGTACCAGTGTACGTTGGTGGGCGTGGAGCATGCGGCAGTTGTCTGTACCAGTGTACGTGGGTGGGCGTGGAGCATGCGGCAGTTGGCTGTACCAGTGTAAGTAGGTGGGCGTGGAGCATGCGGCAGTTGGCTGTACCAGTGTAAGTAGGTGGGCGGGGAGCATGCAGAAATTGTCTGTACCAGTGTACGTGGGTGGGCGTGGAGTATGCGGCAGTTGTCTGTACCAGTGTACGTGGGTGGGCGTGGAGCATGCGGCATTTGTCTGTACCAGTGTACGTGGGTGGGCGTGGAGCATGCGGCAGTTGTCTGTACCAGTGTACGTTGGTGGGCGTGGAGCATGCAGCAATTGTCTGTACCAGTGTACGTGGGTGGGCGTGGAGCATGCGGCAGTTGTCTGTACCAGTGTAAGTAGGTGGGCGTGGAGCATGAGGCAATTGTCTGTACCAGTGTTAGTAGGTGGGCGTGGAGCATGCGGCAGTTGTCTGTGCCAGTGTACGTGGGTGGGCGTGGAGCATGCGGCAGTTGTCTGTACCAGTTTACGTTGGTGGGCGTGGAGCATGCGGCAGTTGTCTGTACCAGTAACCGTGGGTGGGCGTGGAGAATGCGGCAATTGTCCGCTAGTTTTTTGTGAAATCTCGTCTATGAATGCTGAAAAAATAATAATGTTTCTTTATTACAAGTAAACAATAAACATCAAGGTGATCGCAAAAAGACATTCAGAGTACAGTGACAGGCGGACTCCAATATCTGACCTCTTTCTAAAATGTCCATCTGTAACTGTCTTATTCGATAAGTGAATTAAGAATGTAGTAAGGAGAGTGATGCAAGTGAAATATATTCTCGTCGTTGAAACATATAAAAGAAAACATTCTTTTTATACACTTGGTTGATATTGTTCCCAAATAACAACGCCATCACCAATTAAAGAGGGAAGCATATTCAAACAACGTTCCGACAATACGACAGATTTAACAGATATAAACTGGCTTGTAACAATCAAAGAGATGGATAGACCTGGTAGAATTGGCAAATATTCACACTGTTCCCATAGCAACAAAAATACGTACTTTGTTTGAGGAGCTAGAAGGGTTTGTCATTTGTGAGTAAAAATATTAAATATAATTGAAAAGTGAATGTTTTGTCGAAAGGTGTCGTATTTTGTATCGATATGATAGCTCTGAACCATTAATATAGGATTTTGAATATCAACTGTAATTGATTCCGTTTTAATATTTACGTCTTTGTTTATCTATTATCACCATAAAAATCATTAACCCCATAACTATTTTAAATAGTGTTCACTATTAAACTCCAACACTCAATATTTTTACTCATTCCACTCAAGAGGATTCTATTCCAATTAGATAAAAATAATAAATATAAATGTAAAACCTAACATATATTGACCAACTCATGATATCTTTTATTATTGTCAAAGTATACACTAATTTCTTAGTGTGATCAAATACATTCACATAGGTATCTGGTTTGACTATGAGTTGAAGGAAGAATCTGCAATATGAGGAAATATAAACTACCGTAAGTAGAAGGAAGAATCTGCAATATGAGGAAATATGAACTACCGTAAGTTGAAGGAAGGATCTGCAATATGAGGAAATGTGAACTACCGTAAGTTGAAGGAAAGATCTGCAATATGAGGAAATATTAACTACCGTAAGTTGAAGGAAGGATCTGCAATATGAAGAAATATTAACTACCTTAAGTTGAAGGAAGGATCTGCAATATGAGGAAATATGAACTACCGTAAGTTGAAGGAAGGATCTGCAATATGAGAAAATATGAAATACCGTAAGTTGAAGGAAGGATCTGCAATATGAGGAAATATGAACTACCGTAAGTTGAAGGAAGGATCTGCAATATGAGGAAATATTAACTACCGTAAGTTGAAGGAAGGATCTGCAATATGAGGAAATATGAACTACCGTAAGTTGAAGGAAGGATCTGCAATATGAGGAAATGTGAACTACCGTAAGTTGAAGGAAGGATCTGCATTATGAGGAAATATGAATTACCTTAAGTTGAAGGAAGGATCTGCAATATGAGGAAATATTAACTACCGTAAGTTGAAGGAAGGATCTGCAATATGAGGAAATATGAACTACCGTAAGTTGAAGGAAGGATCTGCAATATGAGGAAATGTGAACTACCGTAAGTTGAAGGAAGGATCTGCAATATGAGGAAATATGAACTACCTTAAGTTGAAGGAAGGATCTGCAATATGAGGAAATATGAACTACCTTAAGTTGAAGGAAGGATCTGCAATATGAGGAAATATGAACTACCGTAAGTTGAAGGAAGGATCTGCAATATGAGGAAATATGAACTACCGTAAGTTGAAGGAAGGATCTGCAATATGAGGAAATGTGAACTACCGTAAGTTGAAGGAAGGATCTGCAATATGAGGAAATATGAACTACCGTAAGTTGAAGGAAGGATCTGCAATATGAGGAAATATTAACTACCGTAAGTTGAAGGAAGGATCTGCAATATGAGGAAATATACTACCGTAAGTTGAAGGAAGGATCTGCAATATGAGGAAATATGAACTACCGTAAGTTGAAGGAAGGATCTGCAATATGAGGAAATGTGAATTACCGTAAGTTGAAGGAAGGATCTGCAATATGAAGAAATATGAACTACCGTAAGTTGAAGGAAGGATCTGCAATATGAGGAAATATGAACTACCGTAAGTTGAAGGAAGGATCTGCAATATGAGGAAATATTAACTACCTGAAGTTGAAGGAAGGATCTGCAATATGAGGAAATATGAACTACTGTAAGTTGAAGGAAGGATCTGCAATATGAGGAAATATGAACTACCGTAAGTTGAAGGAAGGATCTGCAATATGAGGAAATATTAACTACCTTAAGTTGAAGGAAGGATCTGCAATATGAGGAAAAATGAACTACCGTAAGTTGAAGGAAGGATCTGCAATATGAGGAAATATGAACTACCGTAAGTTGAAGGAAGAATCTGCACTATGAGGAAATATACTACCGTAAGTTGAAGGAAGGATCTGCAATATGAGGAAATATGAACTACCGTAAGTTGAAGGAAGGATCTGCAATATGAGGAAATGTGAATTACCGTAAGTTGAAGGAAGGATCTGCAATATGAGGAAATATGAACTACCGTAAGTTGAAGGAAGAATCTGCAATATGAGGAAATATGAACTACCGTAAGTTGAAGGAAGGATCTGCAATATGAGGAAATATGAACGTAAGTTGAAGGAAGGATCTGCAATATGAGGAAATATGAACTACCGTAAGTTGAAGGAAGGATCTGCAATATGAGGAAATGTGAACTACCGTAAGTTGAAGGAAGAATCTGCACTATGAGGAAATATACTACCGTAAGTTGAAGGAAGGATCTGCAATATGCGGAAATGTGAATTACCGTAAGTTAAAGGAAGGATCTGCAATATGAGGAAATATGAACTACCGTAAGTTGAAGGAAGGATCTGCAATATGAGGAAATATGAACTACCGTAAGTTGAAGGAAGAATCTGCAATATGAGGAAATAGGCTGTGAACTACCGTAAGTTGAAGGAAAGATCTGCAATATGAGGAAGTATGAACTACCGTAAGTTGAAGGAAGGATCTGCATTATGAGGAAATATGAATTACCGTAAGCTTACTTTATTATCTTTTAACCTTTTATAGTTTGTTTCTAATTTAAAACTGTACGTGTTATATAAGAATTTTGTCAGCTATTGTTCATAGAAGATCTAGTAAGTATAAAATGATACTAATTTAATATAAAGAAAGATAAAGATATGCATGATCAAATCATAAAATCTTAAGGACAAAAGTATAACAGTGATCCTAAATATTCTAAAGCCTCGTACCAAGTGGCTGTTGTACGTCTATCACCGACGTACACCTTCATCATAACATATATACGTTTGTTTTTTATAACCACATTTATATTAAATTCCATTATTTTATGTCGTATTTTTTAATATTTGTATATCAATAGAGTTTGAATTAAGCTATAAGCCTTGTGTTATAGTTTGAATTATGTTTGTCATATTCAACGATGATTTTGAATGAAATGAGAATTTAATTAATATCAAATGGCATGGTAAAAACTATTCACTCAAAGTCATGGTTATGAAATAAGATATCACTAATACGGTCTCAATCATATCTATAAAATAATAGAACTACTTTAGGTCTTATTTGATGGAATTGTGGTACAAAGTAGTACATTATTAAGATTAATGTTCATTAAAGTGCAACATATTGCAGTTGTATAATATTGTAGCCATCTGGAGGCTGCTACTGTGGAAAAACTATCTGGATTAAATAACAATAAGACATTAGTTAATTTTTTTACATTAAATAAATTTCTTTTCTTGCTGTTGGGTAATTTGAATTGTTCACTTGTTTACGTAATTATTTAAAATATTACAGCATAATATATTGTTCTCTAAAGCTCCCTATTCATTCAGCATATATTTGACACTGTTAATATGTGGGAAGCTATCAAACAGAGTAATGGAAAGAACCAATACAGTGAAAACCTGCAGTATTGGCCGGATTAGAACCAATACAGTGAAAACCTGCAGTATTTGCCGGATTCGAACCAATACAGTGAAAACCTGCAGTATTGGCCGGATTCGAACCAATACAGTGAAAACCTGCAGTATTTGCCGGATTCGAACCAATACAGTGAAAACCTGCAGTATTTGCCGGATTCGAACCTGTTCTAACTCAGCTTCAAAATTCATGACGCTTAATACTGCTAGACGATTGGCTCTCTCTTTGTCTACGATTCATTATCTTGACATCTGTATATTTAATTTCGTAAGGCAAATCGGTTGCGTCAAAATTCCAAACGTTATACTTCACCTACGGCCTTCGGAAATGGCTCATTTTAAAGCTTTGATATTGTAGATTGCGGAAAAAATAAAAGTTTTGTGATCAGCCTTAAGGGCTCCGCCCCATTAGCTCTCAAAGTTCCCATGTTAATCTTATGGGAAGAAGGTTTCTAACTCTTGTGCGTTTTATACTAATGTAAAATATGCATTAAATATTTCAGCTGTTAATGTTTTATACCCCAAATAACAAGACACAAGGCCAAACCTTTGAGAAGCTGGTATTCAACTGAACAAACCAGAGTTTACACATGGGTAACTTTATGTTTGGTTTTACAGAACTATTAACAATTCAATATTAAACGTTAAATATTTTACAGCAACATTTGTATTTTATTTATTTGGGGGCTTTTGCCCCTACAAGCCACTAGTTTGTATATAATTTAGTTAAAGCTGTTTTCCAGACTAAAGGAGTCTACAGTACGTGTGTACCACATAAAATATGCAAATACAGTTTCAAACAGTGAAACCCAGTAACAGTGAAACCCAGTAAAAATTGAATTTACTAAATCTAAACAGTGTTATTTTGATATCAAAACTTAAATGTTTTATTTTTTATCTAATTTTTATAAACTGTTGTTCATTGTACAATTAATACTAACACTATATTTCTATTGTTCTTCCTTCTACATTTCATAGTGGAGCTACTTTTCCGTTTTTGAACCAAGCAAGTTAACTTATATGTACATTTTTATTGAAGCTAACATATTAAAGCATTCTCTCATATTTTTGTAGTTACAAAAATAATTCTCCTCAATACGATCTTGATTCCATAAAAATCATTTATGGAATCAAGATCAATATTATTCAATCACCAAAGCTTTCGTCTGAAGTGATGACACCGCTTTCCAGTAAGACTGTCGATTGAGTGTAAAAACATCACTAACTAAAAAACAAACTAGCTTTTATTTTAAGTAAATTCTTAATCAACACTGTTCAGGATAAATCTATAACATTACAAATTATACTGAGGCTAGTTAAATAACAAATATTAAAAAAAAACTAGGCCACTTCACTAATAATAAATTGTTTGAATTTATAAAGCTAAACACCAAGACACAAAGTACAAGTAGGAGGTCCGGCCGGCGTTAGGAACAACTGAATTCCGATAGATCGTAGCACTGAGACATGCTCGTGAGTGTGCGTGCGTATTTGAAGGTTTCCCTCTCTGCAACGAGACTTTGCAGAGAGGAAATGCTCCCCCCACTCCTGAGCAAGTGACGTAACAGACAGCGGCTTGCTCCCTCTATTCGCGCATGCACTTGAATGCGCTCTGTCTCTGAGATGAAAGCTTCACTTTACTTATTAGTTATAATAATAGCTTCTAAACATTTCTTCGTCGAATTAACTATAATCTTTTGTCCTAACTTTATTATGTAGTACGCATAATCAGTGGTTTGTAAATATTAAATCAGTTTATTTTTATATTGAAAAAGTTAAATCTGAAAACATCTCTAGGCCTACTTTTATTATATTGACCTACTTTTAGAATAATTAATATTTAACTCCAGTTCACCACAAAATACTGACAATGTATATCTTTATATAATTACTATACATAAACATATTAGTGTTAAGAGTTGTTATTACAATTATAGCAAAACTTAAAGTAATAACACTGAATAATTTTTTTTTCAATTAAAAAACAACTAAATTTTTTATTGTAAAATAAAAATTATTATTTAAATTTAAAAATAAAATAAAATTACATACTTACCTGTCATATGTAGATGTGTTTATTGTAGTGTTTGGTTCCCTTTCTGGTTACAACAATATATGTACATTATTTATTAAACATTTATAAAACAATATTTACATAGTTCATTTAGTCACATTATCATTATTCTTCGACGTTTAGTTCTGCAGTAGTATATATATTTCATGCCATTGAAATGTAAACCTACAAACAAAAGGGAAACCAATATTATTTTAAAATAGTTTAATAAAATAAAATATTAGAGCAAAGCGTATAGATAAAATGTTGAATAAAATTAATGCAAAATAAAATCAATATCTATCTATTCTTATAATAATTCAGTTTTTAAAATCTTCGACCAACTAAATCTAGAGTTCCACTGGACCAATTTTAATAATTAATGTGTTGTTGGAAAGCTTCCGACATGTAGATTTGCCAAAAAATATGAAAGTTTGATGTTTTTTTTGTATTTATGGTGAAAAAGTCAAAAAACCTGTTCTCCATAAGAAATACATTGAAAACGGGTTTTCACAAACTTTTTATTTTAAGTTAATTTTTAGCTGCCTTTTTTGAGGTTTTTCAAGAAATGCTAAGTAGCCATTTGTAGGAAATTTAATTCTCTTTCAGAAAATCACCTTCCACTTTAGTCGATTTCCTCACCGTTTAAAAGTTATTTGCAAAAAACCAAAGCTACCACACATTTTTTGCGTTGAAAAAATATTGAGTTAGATATATTTTAGTTAAACTTTGTACAACTAAATCTAGAGTTCCACTGGACCGATTTTAATAATTAATGTGTTGTTGGAAAGCTTTAGACATGTAGATTTGCCAAAAAATATGGAAGGTTGATGTTTGTTAGTATTTATGGTGAAAAAGTGAAAAAAACATGTTCTTCGTAAGAAATACATAACATTGAAAAGGGGTAGGTTTGCCAGTATTCTGTTTCTAATCATATGGTACACGTATTATTAATTTAACAGCTGATTATTAATTTAACAGCTGATTGTTGCTTTGTTGAATCCAAGAATTCTCATAGTTTTGTTGTTTACATTTGGGATTTGTGTTTAAAGTGTGTCCCTTAGGTTATGTGTGTGTTTCTTAAGTTGTGTATTTAAGTGGTGAGTGGTTTTTACAGCCAAAATTTGTTATTTGAAAATTACTGTGAACCTTAAATTAAATACTTAGGAGTATATATTTTTATATATTGGTCTGAAAATGCATAACTTTTTGGTTCATTATATAGTTGGTGATGGAAACTGTTTGTTTAGGAGTATCTCATTTTTACGTTATACATCTCAATCTAGATACAGTGAAATACGATCCAAAGTAGTTGATGAAGTTGTAAATCATTGGGACTTCTATTGCCCTTTTATAGTAGGGGATAAGACATATAGACTAACGGTACAAAACGCAACAGATTACAGAGATCTAATGACTAAAGATGGGGAATACGCCGGTAACGTTGAAATTGAAGCTGCAGCAAGACTTCTTAACTGTCAATTCAAAATATTTGCTGAGGACAAGGATTCTTATGTAACAGTTGGTGAAGGCACAACAGTATACAAACTACTATTCTCAGGTAATTTGGATGCTGGGCATTACGATGTTTTAATTGATAATCAAGATTCTGATAATCAAGATGATGTAACCTTACAAAAACCCAAATGTGGCCGTCCATCAACTAATAGAAAAAGAACAACATTTTCTGGCAGACATGAAACATCTCACAAACACAAATCAATGAAACCAAATTCTATGAATAGTGATTTGCTCCAGTTGAAAAACAAGTGTTTTCTCCTTAACTACAAGGATGGAGATACACAAAATTATTATGGATCAAAACAAGATAGAGTGACTCATTCTCCAATTAAAAAGGACGCAACTTCCTCAACCCACAAACGTGGCCATCCAACAAAGAATGGGAAAAGAAAATCATTATCTGGCAGACGTGAATCGACTTCTCATAAAAAACAATTAACACAGGTAAAACTTCAACACAAGGATGTAGATACACAAAATGATAATGAATGTAAACAAGATAGTGTGGCCCATTCTCCAATTAAAAAGGACGCAGCTTCCTCAACCCACAAACGTGGTTGTCCAACAAAGAATAAGAAAAGAAAAGCATTATCTGGCAAATGTGAATCGACATTTCATAAAAAACAATTAACACAGGTAACACTTAACCACAAGGATGGAGATACACAAAATGATTATGGATCAAAATAAGATAGAGTGACTCATTCTCCAATTAAAAAGGACGCAACTTCCTCAACCCACAAACGTGGCCGTCCAACAAAGAATAGGAAAAGAAAATCATTATCTGGCAGACGTGAATCGACTTCTCATAAAAAACAATTAACACAGGTAAAACTTCAACTCAAGGATGTAGATACACAAAATTATAATGAATGTAAACAAGATAGTGTGGCCCATTCTCCAATTAAAAAGGACGCAGCTTCCTCAACCCACAAACGTGGTTGTCCAACAAAGAATAAGAAAAGAAAAGCATTATCTGGCAAATGTGAATCGACATTTCATAAAAAACAATTAACACAGGTAACACTTAACCACAAGGATGGAAATACACAAAATGATAATAACTCAAAACAAGATAGTGTGACCCATTCTCCAATTAAAAAGGACGCAACTTCTGCAACCCACAAACGTGGCCGTCCAACAAAGAATAGGAAAAGAAAATCATTAACTGGCAGATGTGAATCAAAAGACCAACGCAAGGTAAAGGGGAAAAAGGATAGTGATGTAAATAATATTTTACAACCCATCACTTCAGTGCCTGATGCCTTAAAAGTTGTAAACAATGAAAACGAAATAAAATTACACTCATGTGGCAGTCTTAGTGAGGTTTGTGAATTTTGTGGTGCTAAACACTTTGTCGGAGAGCGGCCTTCTGATAAAATGTTTTCTAAATGCTGCTCAAAAGGGAAAGTTATATTAGAACAGATTCAAAATGCCTTATTAATTGAACAGCTAATGACTAATAATCATAATTATTCCGATAACTTTATGGACAATATTCGTTCTATTAACAGCTCGCTGTCTTTTGCTTCTATGGGAGCGCAAATAGTTCCTCCTGCAAGTTATGGACCTTATTGTTTTAGAATTAATGGCACTATTTATCATCTTGCTGGTACATTACATCCTGAAAATGGAGAACAGCGTAAATATGCTCATCTGTATATACTTGATCCTGATGAGGCTACAGCTCAAAGAATGAAAATCAAAGAAAACTCTGGATGCAATGAACATTTACTACAAATATTAGGCTCATTCATGTCAAAGTATAATCCATTTGCAGAAGCATGCAAAATGATGTATGAAGTGGAGCAAGAATGCATGCAGGACACATTAATGAATAACGCTGTTTCATCTGATGTGACGATGGCAATTATTCAAGACCGAAAATATGATGAAAGAAGATATAACTCTGCAAGATGTAATGAGGTTGCTGTTATTTTCGAGAATACGGATGGCGAACCACCTCTGCACCGTGATTTACTGATTCATTGTCGTTTTTTTTTTTTTTTTTTTTTTTATGAGGGCCAGGATTGTGCATATGCATCCTGGTAGTTGCCTCTCAGCCTGTTGGCTTATTGTGCAACCTCTTTCACAGGTTTAAACCGTATCGAATCCCAGGCCTCTTGAGAACCTTAGGATATTGGATACAGTATTTTCCTGTTGACCTCCTTCATCTACACATAATTGTGGCCCGAAGGAGTTTAGGCGATGTCGCATCAATGCTGGACATTCGAATATTATGTGGTGAGCTGTTTCTTCCTCCTCTCCACATTTCCTACATAGGGTGGTGTCAACCATCACTCCTATTTTTCGTAGGTGACTACGGAACAACCAATGGTCAGTAATAAGTCCTACCACTCTTCGGAGTTCCTTCCTGTTTAGCCGTAGGGCCTCTACTGATAGGGACTTTGAGGAGCCCCTTAGTATCCTCTTTGCCTGAATGTTGCCGTCAGTATTTTCCCAGTGTCTTTGTTGCTCACCTGCAACCCACTGAGATACTGACTCACGTGCTTGGCTGTATGCTATGCAGCACGCAGGTTCTGGGCCAAAGAGAATGCAGTCAGCTCCTACGTTGGCACACCTATCTGCTTCTTCGTTCCCTTTGATCCCACTGTGCCCTGGCACCCAATTCAAGCAAACCTTGTTGGATTCTGCCAGTGCCTTAATTGCCTTATGGCACTCCCATACAGTCCTGGAACTGTAAGCCTGTTTAGCCAGGGCCATCAGTGCTGCCTTACTATCCGAGTTAATGTAAATGACTTTGCCCTTATAGCCTCTATTTACATTAATCCTCGCACATTCAGCAAGGGCAGTGACCTCAGCTTGGAAGACGGTTGCAAATTTACCCAGGCTTATGCTTTCGCTTACCCTGGGTCTGATGCCAAATACACCTGCACCAGTTCCTTTCCTGGTCTTTGACTCGTCTGTGTACCAGGTAAGGGCGTTATTCATATAGTTGGGTTCCCCCTCTTTCCACACATCTCTACCACCTATGTTAACATGGTATGGCTTTTCGAGATCTGTGGTTTTTACCATTCTATCCGGCACCATGTCTAGAATATCTAGCTTCAAGACTTCGATTATTCTAGAATGCTTACTGTCAGGATGGTATCGCCAATTCCCACTGCACTGCATTCTGTAGGCAGCTGTCCTTGCCTCCCCTTTGACAAACAAGTCGAGGGGGGGGAGGTTCAGAACTACCTCAATCGCAGCCGTGGATGTACCCCTAAAGGCTCCTAATGTACTCAGACACGCCACTCGCTGCACCCTTGATAAGATTGCAGCTGCTGTGCTTTGTTGTACCTTAGGCCACCACACAATAGATCCATACACTAGCATCGGTCTTATGACCCTAGTGTATAGCCAGTTTGACATCTCTGGTCGGAGACCCCAAGTACACCCAACCGCGCGTCTCACCATCATTAGTGTGGTCTGAGAGCGTTTAGTAATATAGTCAAGGTGTCTATTCCAGGTTAGTTTGTCGTCAAGCTTGATTCCCAAGTACTTAAACTCTTTGCTAACCTGTATTCGGTCGCCGCATAACATCGGTCTTATCACCTCTAGGCTTCTTTTATTTGTGAAGGGTACCATGAAGGTCTTCAAGGGGTTTACTGATAGCCCCTCATCCTCACACCATCCCTCCACAATTGTAAGAGCCCTTTGCATGAGTTCAGCACATGTGTTTATGTACTTGCCTCTTACAATAATAACAATATCATCCGCATATCCTTGAGCATACATGCCTTGGTTGTTTAGGGTACAGAGGAGATCATCCACAACAATGTTCCACAGACTCGGTGACAGCACTCCACCCTGTGGACATCCTCGCTGGGTTTTGACCTCTCTTGTAACCCCGCACAAGGATGCTTCTGCTCTCCTGCTACTTAGCATATTGTTGATCCACCTTACAATTGTGCTCTCAGTATTCCTTGATACCAGCTTTGACACTATCGAGCCAGTGCTCGTGTTATCAAAAGCTCCTTCTATATCCAGGAATACTGCCAAAGCTATTTCCTTTTGCGCAATAGCTTGTTCAATCCTACTGACCAAGCAATGCAAGGCCGTTTCGCAGGATTTACCCATTTGGTAGGCATGTTGGTTCCGGTGCAGAGGCCGGTTTACCAAGATAGTGTTCCTTATATGCCTATCCAATACCTTCTCCATGGTCTTAGTGAAGAAGGAGGTAAGACTTATAGGTCTATAAGACTTAGCTACATCATAGGATTCTTTACCTGGCTTGGGAATGAAGATCACTCTAGAGGTTCTCCATGATGCAGGGATAACTCCTGTTGCCAGACTCAATCTGAACAGGCGTAGGAGGTGTGGAATTACCAGGTCCGCACTTACCTGTAAGAGAGCAGGAAAGATACCATCGGTTCCTGGTGATTTAAATGGTTGAAACGAGTTCAAAGCCCATTTAACACCTTGATAGGTAATAACAGCCTTTGCACAGTCCCAGTCCTCACGATTCGCTCTCCCTCTCGGCTCTCTTCTGACTTCTTCTTCCACCGTGACGTTAGGCTGAAAAATCCCGGGAAATGTGTACTCAGTAATACCTGAAGCGTTTCCTCGGGACTGTTTGTGTGGGTACCATCTTCCTTTAGGATTGTGCCCGCTACATTGTTAGGACTCTTGGCCAAGATCTTGTGGAGTTTTGCACAGTCAGGTACTCTATCAATACTCTGACAGAACTCTCTCCACGAGTTTCTCTTGGCCTTTCTTATCTCCTTGTTATACTCTGTTAATGCTGCCGAGTATCTATCCCAGTTACCTGTGCGTTTACTTACGTTATACATTCTACGTATGTTTTTCCTCCGGATCTCCAGACCCTGCGACCACCAACAGGCCTGCTTCCTGGAGCTTTTACGTGTCTCAGGGCAGGCTTTGTGATATGCTTCCATTACGGCGTTCCTCGTGGAATTCGCCATCATATCAGTACCTTGCCCTTGTATTAGTTCAGTTTGACCCAGATTGTTTTCTAATTCCAACTTGAATTTTTCCCAATCTGTACGCCTAGGGTTTCTGTAAGTCTCATCTATGCTGTACGAACTTACCTTAAATGAGATGTAGTTGTGATCCGAAGCTGACGGATCGTCTAGCACTCTCCAGTTAATAACCTTTGTAGCTGCGTAGCAGCTAGCCAAGGTTATGTCCAAGACCTCCTCTCTTACCCCTACACCTCTTCTTTGCATAAAGGTTGGCTTACGGCCTTGATTAATTATAACTAAATTAGATTCAGCTATAAAATTCAATAGACACTCACCACGGTTGTTGACGTCGCTGCTACCCCACGCCAGGTGGTGTGAGTTGGCGTCACATCCCATAACCAGGTGACGATTGTTGCTGATGCATTCTTCCACAATCCGCCTCATCTCAGTGGTCGGCGGTGGTTCTGGTGCATCATATGGGAGGTACGCAGATGCAAGCGTCATCGTAATGTTACCATTACCAACCGGCTTGCAGTTGTACCTCTGTTACGGCTGTGTCTCTAGAACACAGTTGTGAAATTTTCAGTGATTTAATGTAATAATAATTCAGTAATTAATTCATTGTCGTGCTAACAACACAACTAATAAGAGAAGGACTCAGAGAATTAGCATTTTGGACCCAAATTTGGAACCAATGGTATATCCAATGTTCTTCCCATACGGCGATCAAAGTTGGGGAATAAATATTCCACTGAATGATAAGCCATCATGTCTCCAAAATATTAAAAATAAAGCTTTAAATCCAAGAAAAAGAGTCACTCAGATGCAATATTATCAATATCGACTTTCTGTACGTGATGAATTTAATCCTTTATTGTGTGGAGGAAAACTCACACAACAATATATTGTTGATGCCTACACCAAAATTGAGGCAAACAGATTAAATTTCATTCGACAGAATCAATCTCAACTAAGAATTGAACAGTACAAAGGTTTAATGGACCAGATTCGTTTGTCAGAAGACAATGAATTGTTTCCCCCTGGAAAGCCATTCATTTTGCCATCAACATTTCAAGGAAGTCCACGAAATATGATGCAAAACTACCAAGACGCTATGTCAATAGTGAGGAACTATGGTAAACCTGATCTTTTTATTACAATAACCTGTAATCCAAAATGGGAAGAAATTACTCAAAATTTAAATGGACAGTCCGTTGAAAATCGTCCAGATTTAGTTTCTAGAGTTTTTCAATTAAAGCTAACAGAACTTATGGATGATATAAACAAAAAACATATTTTTGGCATCCCAGTAGGCAACATACATGTAATTGAGTTTCAAAAAAGGGGACTACCCCATGCTCACATCCTACTGATATTAAAAGAACAAGATACTCCAAAATTACCAGAACATATAGACCAAATTGTATCGGCTGAGTTGCCAGATAAAGACAAATTTCCTACTTTACACGCAGCTGTTACAAAACATATGATTCATGGACCCTGTGGTGAGTGTAATTTAAACTCACCGTGTATGAAGGAAAATAAGTGTACTAAAAACTATCCTAAATCCTTTCAAAATGAAACTTTAGCTAACAAAGATGGATACCCTCAATACCGCCGAAGAAATAATGGTAATGATTTGTCCGTGAGAAATAAAGTAATTGACAATACATGGGTGGTTCCTTATAATCCATATCTTTTGTTAAAATACAACTGCCATATCAATGTGGAAGTTTGCGCTACAGTCAAAAGTGTTAAATATCTTTTTAAATATGTGTATAAAGGGCATGATTGTGCAAATGTACAAATCACAGAAAGAAACAAAAATTTTAACGAAATACAGAAGCACTTAGATAGTAGATATGTAAGTGCACCAGAAGCCATGTGGCGAATACTTGGAAATGACATGCACAAACAGTCGCACACTATAATACGATTGCCTGTTCACCTTCCTGAACATCAAAGCATTGTCTTCCATCCAAATTCACTAAACAGAAATACAGACAATCTGTTACAAACTGCTGTGAAAAATACAATGTTGACAGCATGGTTTAAGTTAAACGCGGAAGATGAAAATGCTAGATTAATTTACTATAGCGATATATCTAAAATATATGTTTTTAATAAAAAAACAAGGAAATGGATTCGCAGACAGCAAGACAGACATAATATAATTGGTCGAATGTATTTTGTAAATCTGGGTTGTGATCCTGAAAGGTATTGTTTAAGACTTCTTCTGCTTCATGTACTTGGTGCTACATCTTATGATGATTTAAAAACGATTGATGGTACTAATTATGATACGTTTCATGAAGCGGCTGTGCAAAAAGGCTTGATAAAAAATGACGAAATTTGGGATAAAACTTTAGCTGAAGCTGTCAATTTTAGCATGCCTAAAAATTTAAGGGACTTATTCTCATATATTCTAATATTTGCTTCCCCATCTAATGCTAAGGAATTATTTGAAAAATACCTATCTCATCTTTGGGAAGACTTTGCAAACAGCCACAAAATAGGCCATACAGATAACTGTGAACGTTGTAAAAATTTGACTCTAATAGAAATTAACAACACCTTAGAAGCAAGTCATAGCTCTTGCCTTAAATACAATCTCCCGATGCCAGTAAATGATATCCTACCAATCAACCATACTGATATCTATGATCATGAGCTAGAGAAAGAAAAAAGCAAAGAAATGATAAATAGTTTGAATACCGAGCAAAGACAGTGTTATGACAATATAATTGCATCAATAAACAATGAAGTCCCAGAAACATGTTTTTTTCTGGATGGGCCAGGAGGCACAGGAAAAACTTATTTGTATAAGACTATTCTGTGTACAGTGCGTGGAGGAAAAAATATTGCATTACCTATTGCGTCTACTGGCATTGCTGCAAACTTATTGGAAGGAGGTAAAACATATTTTAACCAATTCAAGTTGGTACCCCCTTTAAACGAAACATTCGTTTCAAATATAAGATTGAATTCTCTCGAAGCCACCATCATTAGATCAGCCAAAATCATAATTTGGGATGAAGCAACTATGGCACCAGGAATTGCTTTGACTGCCATTGACAGAGTGCTAAAGGAAATAATGAACAACCAGAATTCTTTCGGTGGAAAAGTTATGTTACTAGGTGGGGATTTCAGGCAAACTCTTCCAGTTGTCAGACATGGTAACAGAACTAAAATAATAGAAGCAAGTATAAAATTTCACCCACTGTGGGAATGCTTTAAGATCCTACGATTTAGTAAAAATGTACAATCAGTGGATGATTTATTTAGCAAGTGGCTATTAAGCGTAGGAAATGGTCTGACTGATATAACATATGATTTACCAGAAGAACTAATAGAAATACCACCAAAAATTTTAAGTCACGGTAACATAGCCAGAGATACATTTGGGGATAAGTTGGACATTGCACACTCTCATGAATTCGCCCAAAAGGCTATTTTATGTTCAAAAAACATAGATGTGGATTATCTAAATGAAACTGTTCACAACTTACTGGAAGCAAAACCAGAAACATACTTAAGTTCGGATTCTATTGAAGCGGATGATAGTTCCCATGCAGATACACATTACCCTATAGAATTTTTAAATCAGCTATCACCATCAGGAATGCCAATACATAAATTAAATTTAAAGATTGGAGCTGTTATAATGATACTAAGAAATCTTAACACAAAAAGAGGGTTATGTAATGGCACCCGATTAATTGTTAAAAAGTTAAAGCCTAATTTAATAATTGCAGAGGTTTTAACTGGATCTTCAGCAGGTGACATTGTGTTCATTCCAAGGATTGATTTAGCACAGACGGACACAGAATTGCCATTTGTTTTAAAAAGAAGACAATTTCCTATAAAATTAGCATTTGCCATGACGATTAATAAAGCACAAGGCCAGACTTTAAAGAAAGTTGGTGTCTACCTACCAGCACCAGTATTCAGCCATGGACAATTGTATGTTGCACTTTCTAGGGTAAAAAGTTTTGATAATATTAAAATAAAAATTATCCCCAACAAAGAACAAGGAAAATTGTTGAAAAACTCTAATAAAATATTTACAAAGAATGTTGTGTATAAAGAAATATTGTAAATAAATACGTTACCGTTATGTTTGATTTTTATTTTAATTTAAGTATCTAATCTAACAGAAAACAAATTTTTTTTAAGTACAATTTCAATATTGAAAATAATTATAAATAATTTTTTTGATTTTACAGGAAATAGCTTACACGTACCATTTTACTAGAGACCGTTGTATTTGACCACAACGGGCTCTGTTTCTAGTTACTAAATAATTTATAGTTCAGATGATACAAAATTTAAAATTGTGTTCATCTTAAAATCAAGATTGTTCTCTAAGACTGTGGATATAAATAAAATTAAAAACCTACCTCTTATACAGTTTTAAATAAAACATGTTCTATACACAGTTTTATTAATTCCTTTTATTCATTATTAACATTGATAAAGCAATTATATTTACATGGTTGATTAAATTAACGTGAATTTTAAACACTTAGTTCTTCAGCAGTATGTTGAGATATTGTCATGCCATTGACATATAATCCTACAATCAAAAAGAGACATTATCATTTTTGTAAACTGATAAATCGTGAAGTATAAACGTCAAACAATATTTTGTCGGATTAAAAAACTTTATGTAAATAAATATCTGATACTACTTTTCCATTATTTTCATTTATTTTAATATAATAGACATATCCAAGTTTAGGTTCTTATATTCTATTATTATTGCTTAACTGACATGTAAATAACTATTTAAGGGAGAGTAATTGTCTTAGTACCAATATAACAGTATAATATGCCACATTATTATGTTAGTAAGCCTGTTTAATTTATTTTGCATTGAGTCATATTTAATGATCTTGTTAATTAAAATATCAGCATTTTACAAACAAATGAAACTGTTTGCGCTGTCCAATACAAAGTTAAGTCAATAAATTGTATTACTGTATTGGCGTACAAAACTGCAAAAGCATTAATATTTTTTATTTTTATGAAGCGTTAATAGTACCAAAAAATAGTGTTATTGTTAATAATATACAGTCACATTTTAAGACAAGATTAAATGAAAATGGTGGTTAAATAATAAAAATGCCCTTATTGTCATTCAAAGCTGAAGAAGAAAATTTTAAATTTAATGTACCAAATTATAAATCCAATAAAAGAGATTTTTAATCAAACTTACGCATGAATAAACATACTAATTTGACGTGGGAGGAGTTTGTTGTAATGTGTTTAGAGCAATTTTTTGTGCTTCTTCTTCTGAAGGTCTTTTTATTGATTTAGTATTCTTCTTTTTATTTTTTGTTGATTGAAATCTTCTTTGAAGCTCAAGGTTTTTATTAGCACTATAATTTCTTCTAATTTTAAGCTGACCAATGGAAGGTTTTTTTATGCTATTAAGTTTTGCATATAAATTTTTAAGTGTTTGGTTTGCAACACGCACATCTTTACTGGTAGATATTCTTTTTGCATATTTGATCAAATTGCTGTTTGAGTTGAAGTTTTAGTAGCTCTATTGATTTTTGACTATTCCTTTTAGAACCAAACTCTTTTAAAATTACACGCTTTTCTTCAGAGTTTTTATCGTCTTCTATGATTAATGGATTTTGTAAGAGATTACATTCATTGTCACATTCTTCTTTAATCTCAGGCCTTTCTAGTTTTCATTTTCGGCATAGCAGATGAATATGCTTACACATGTTCCACTTTATGCAAGAGTCGATACATCTACAGCTGACCTTGTGGATGCAGGAAGCACACTGAGTACAAACGATTCGACAATGACATTTAGATTCAATTTACCTCAACGTGTAGGTTTTACCAGATGAGGAGGATGAGGCAATTTCCCACGATGATTCATCATTTGAAATCACTAAATCAACACTCATTTCCAGAGACTTCTTGTGGCGAGTTCTGAGCTGTTTTAGTTTGGTTGTTAATTTTCCTTTCTCAATCACTATCAAACGATCAAATAATTTTTGTTTAATCATCTGCATTACTGAATGGATTGCTTTGTCTAGTCTCTTTACTGATTTCCCTCCAAGAAAATATGTTTGATAGTCCTATGCATGCTCTCTAAATGCATGTTTGTATTAACGCCTACATTGGTTCTAAAACAATAGGCCAATGATTTAAAACATCCTCCATATTTATTTTGAAAGTATTCACCATAGTCTTTCGTAATTTCATTGCTGCATGGTTCATTAATAATTAATTTAAGCATTGTCATAAAAGCATTTTCATCTGTTTCTCCTAATAATACCCTTAATTTCCTATACGTTTGTTTTTGGGTCTCGATGTCCTTAATTTTTTAAGATTTGACTGCCATGCCCTGTCAACATGCCAAGTGCAGTATAGACGCTTATCAGCTGGTCCCATTACAGATTTTTTTCATTTTATAATGCTTGGCAGAACATGTATATGATGTAATTACTCATCATGTAATCGAGGTTTAAAAGAAATTGTTAAATGAATTACTAAAACACGTAAATACTTCTGTTAATAGCACTGTTACTCTTAGCTCTTCGCGCCAATTAATTGTAAACTGAGATGAGTTAATGCCAACTGTCAAAGTCAGCTGATCTTATAGCAACGAACCAATGTTCGTATTGGCTTGTGCCGGAAACTCTCGGTGATTTTCGCATAATGGAGTGCTAGTGGTAGGGGGAGCATTTCCACTCTGCAGTCTGTCTTTGCTCACCTTACCCCTACTGCCCCTTCATTCAATTTCTTCAAATCTGAACGCTTGTCGGTCCTCCCGATTTGCTTGTTCTTGTTGCGTTTTGACAATATAAAGATTGTGTTTTGTTCATCCCGCTGTCTTTACGATCCAGAGCGGGAATTTCCACACTTTCTACTGAAAACAGGATAAATATTCTTCTGCATGCTTTTAAGCAAGGTTACAATATCTGAAATTATTAATCTATTACATAATCAGATAAAATATGTCAACAAAAATATGAAATAGATACTGTACACATTATATTTCATAACCCTCTAAAAGTTTGTAACAGATCGATGGGTGATATGTGTTATTTTAGTTTGATAAACATTAATTTATTTTTGTTAAGACAAATATTTTGTCATAAAAAGCTTAGCAACATTGAGGAAAATTAAAATTAATAAACTAATTATGAATAGGAAACAAATTATTATGACCACAGTTATTTTGTGTGGTTTATTAATTAAGACAATGATAAGCATGAATAGGCTACGGATGCAGTATTAAATACATAAACATTCAATCTATTTAAGGATATACACATTTATTACACCTGGGTAACCCTGACCTTAGGAAATTACAAAACAATAAGGTAGAATTAATAAATATAAATGTATGTATTTTTATGAGTTGGAATTAATGTATAATCAGACAAAAAAAAAAAAAAAAAAAACAAAATTACTTAGAGAATCTATTTTTTAAACACTACTAAGAATTACATATTGTTGAACGGTCAAACTCGTTCCGACAAATTTTTCTTTTTAATGGTCTCTCTGATACTGTACTATTAGAATGCTTTGTACGCTTATGAAACTTGCACTTGCGAAGCATTTAAAAAAAGAGAAAAACTATTCACAAATGTAATGTATTGACGATACATATACATGTAGTCTATATTCACTGATTAAACCTCATTTGTGAAAATTGATACGTACTAAATTGACGTAAGTATTATTGGCGTATTTGGCCAACAGATTTATAATATGCGTGGATGAATTGTAATCAGTGACAACACAATTGACTAGTTCGTGTACTTTCTCACTATCAAAGATGGGCAGAGCCAGAGAGGTGACATACAGGAGTAGACCCACCCATGGGGGTTGTGTCTGTGAGCGTGAGACAGTCGAGTAAGGGGTAAATCCAAGGCAACTGGTGGGGGAGCCGGGCTGGGGCAGACGGTTCGTGTGCTTGTCGATGTGCATTCGGACGCGCGCGGGTAGTATTACAATAGAAAA
>JAQJVL010002112.1:0-120891 GCA_035578905.1 Stictocephala bisonia
AGCATCTAAATAATGAAACACTCTATCTAAATAATGTTGAGAGTAATAACATTCTACTATAATCTACATACATATAAAACAACACGGTATCAGCAATAGAAGCATATACATTCTATTATACCTACCTAGTATATTATAAGGTCTATCCGTATAAAACCTTCTTATAATAGAGGTTCTATGCTATCAGTAAAAAAGTAACAAGTCAAAGCCAAGTAAAATAAAACACTAAGACAGCCGTGAAGTTACGGAATTGGCAAAAAAAAGTGTGGGAAATTTTTACAAACACAAACACAAAGTAAGGTTAGCAATTATCTGTGATATTGATGACAATGTGACTAATGTGAGCTCAGCTGCGTTCAGTGTTTCTTTCATCTTTGCTTGGTTTCCTGTTGACTGCAGTTACTTGTTTGTTAATTGTTACTACGACAGCAATTATTTACAAACACAAACTTGTAATTAAATTGTTTATACACCGTCGGTATAATTAATTACACCGATTATAACAATATGTTCTTCCTTACCATCTGTCACGGTGAATACCTTTCTTTGTCTTTACTCAAATAGAATGGAAGTCCTGAAGAGAAATTACTAACTAGATAGCTGTCTTAAAGGAAAGATAAATGTGCAGTGGTAAGCTTCCAAAATCCAAGAATAGTCATTAGGTTGCAATTACTTTATGGATAACATTCGTAAACAAGATTAAGATATTTAGTAGCCTATTAGTATATTTATTAAGGTTTATTACTGCTAATTTTCCCATAAAAGAAAAATGGAATTGTTCCCCATAGACGGCATAGGAAGGAGAATGTTTTTCAGAAGGCCTACTTCAGAAAACTGTACACCTAACCTCAAAAGTAAAGAAACATTACCTTTTATTTTGAGGTTAGGGGTGATTATGGAAAAGAAAACATGCTTTTTTACAGTTTTTTTTTCTCAAAATCCTTATAAAATGGGCTTATTATGAAAAGTTTATAATATAGGCCTCTTGCTAGCCTAGTGGTTATCAATTCTGCTTCCAATGTAGAGGGTCACAGTTTCAAATCCTGGAGGGTCCACTTAAATTTGTCAAGGGTTTGGGCCGTTGTCCCTTAACAACATATGAATATAATGTTAAAAACGTAATTATGCACTTTCTTGCCACCAAACAAATTTGGAATATTTTGCTTGAAATGGGTCTAGAATTGGCTGTATTTTCACGAGATATGCTTTTTATTCCGCGGAAATATTGTATTTTACCGAAAAATTCGAAAAAAGCAATGTCACAACTTTTAGTATTTTTGTCATATTTCCATTAATTTAAATGGTATTTTGATCATCTTTTTTTTATTTTGATGTGTTTTTTGCGCTGAATAAAAATTTGAAAACTATTTATGTCTATTACAAATATTTCTCGAGAAATAACGGAAAAACTACTGTCGCGGCGGATCGCGATTAGCGGCCATTACGCGATCATTATATACAACAACTATTAATCACAAAAACCGAATTCTCATATATTCCCGCCGGAGTGACGGCCAGCAGGCCGACACGGAGGCCAAACGCCCGAATTTAACGCAAATTACGAATTTTTGTTGAGAAAATAAGACAATTAGGATAAGTTAGGTTATGTTTGGTTATGTCAACAAAAATGCATTTTTCGAGCTGAAAAAATAATTTTACTACAAAACCAGATATATATTTGTGTTCAGCATAAAAAAACACGAGAAATGAAAAAAAAATTTGTCGAAAAATAACGATTTTTAAAAAAGTTGGTTTTTCATTATTAGATAAAAATCTAATTTTTCGATTTTTCGGTAAAAAACGAGTTTTCCGCGGATGAAATCAAACTCCTCAAGAGATATAAACTCATTTTTCACCACTTTATTAACATGAAATCGTATTTTCAGAGGTGGCAAGAAAGTGCATAATTACCGTTAAAAATGCCACTGGTGTAGAAACTAAAATAAAAATATAGCTAGCCTAGAGTGTATACAGTATCCAGCAATTTCCTTGCAACCAAACAAAAAATATTGATTAATTTGTTTGAAATGGGCTAAGAATTGGCTATATTTTCATGAGATATGCTTTTTATTCTGCAGAAATCACATATTTTACCCAAAAATTCGAAAAACCAACCTCAAATTTTAGTAGCCTATTTTGACATATTTTCGTTGATTTAGATTATATTTTAATCGTCTTTTTTTATTTTAATGGGTATCTATACAGTTTCTTGCACACTAATAAAATTGGAAAATTTTCCTTGAAAAAGGGTTAATTTTATACACTTTCTAGACGCTACTGAAAATGCAGTTTCTTGTTGTAACAGCACTTGGTGAAATATGATTTAATATTTCTTGAGGAGGTTGATTTTAGCTGCAGAAGCTCATTTTTTATGCAATACTCTAGTGAAAACACCAACTTTTTGAAAAAATTTGAATTTTTCAACATATTTTTTTCATTTCAGGCGTACTTGTTTCTTAATGCTAAACAAGAATATACAAATGGTTTTTTTAATAAAATACATTTTTGGGCCGAAAAAAACTTTTTTTACAAACCCAAAAAACTTATCCTAATATTATTAAACAAATTCATTTTAGCCCAAGGATTCGTTTTTGACTATTTTATTTATATAATACTTTCGTCAGCGATCCTTTTCAATGGTCATTCATCCGACCGGTTTCGCTACTATTGTAGCATCTTCAGGGGTAGTTGAAAGTTCTTTATCTTGCTATATTTCGTCAGATAAAACAAAAATAAACACCAATAACACAGTCAAAGTACATTGTAACAAGTTTTAATCCCACATCCTTTACAACTGTCTACTAAATAAGCCAGATACCCAAAGAACAGCTGATAACAAAAAAGGAGAGAAGGAATGACATAACAATTAGGTTAAGTGTTACAATGTACTTTGACTGTGTTATTGGTGTTTATTTTTGTTTTATCTGACGAAATATAGCAATATAAAGAACTTTCAACTACCCCTGAAGATGCTACAATAGTAGCGAAACCGGTCGGATGAATGACCATTGAAAAGGATTGCTGACGAAGGTATTATAAATAAAATTATCCTAATAGTCTATATACTCAACAAAAATTCATAATTTTCATTAAATTCGGGTGCATGGCTTCCGTGACGGCCTGCTGGCCATCACCCCGGCAGAGATATATTTGAATTTATTTTTTGGCCAGAAATGGCCATGTATTAACAGTTCAATAGCCAGGGAAATTAAGGGACCAACAGCTTTACATGTAATCTGAACCACGTAGCATTAGTCTGATTGCTAATGTAATTGACTAGCCTGACACTCAGTTCTCTCCTACACAACATCTGGAGACTGACTACAACCCAACATGGAGACCTCAGACTTCTCTTGTTGTGTCCGTCTTAGTAGCAGCCATTGAGGGGACTCCAGGTTGGTATTAAGAGGAACGAGTATAGGACCTATTGTCTACAATCTGTACAATCTCCTTGAAACTCTGTCCATAAGTAGCTGGGTTACAGCTTTACACCACTAGTGCTCACCACTTCTGAAGATGATAGTGAAGACGTTCCTCTCGTGAATTTTGTGGGCCTAGATCATTTTATTTATTGTAATTTTTGACCATCACTTAGGTTTATATTATCAAAGTATGTTTGGTTGTTTCCAGGCTTCTCAACTTGAAATGAAATTGCCTGTTTTAAAAGTGGTTCTTAAACGATTAGAAGACATGAACTCAATTGATTTCTGTAGCAAGCCAAAAACAATTTATATGAAAAAGGTAAGCCTACGGTAATATATGAAACGTTTTAAATGTTTGGTATATTTATAGATAGTAAATTAATATGGCAGAAGCTTATTGATCGAATTTCTGGCAAACTTCTACAGAGTAATACTATTGTTACACACAGATAGATTTCTCATCCTATATTAGATGTTCTGTCTCAATTATCACTCAATTATCAGCTGTTTAACACGTTCATTGCTGAAATCGCCCAACAATGTGCATGCCCCAGGCTGAAATATAATAAATTTTTATTTACCTTATAAATAGTCCCATTGTAGCCAGAGTAGTGTCAGAAGGTGTCCAGGTGTGGAATTAGGCCAATTCAATTGACGTCATTTTCGGTGCGTTGATCAACGTTGTCCGCCTGGGGCACCGGTAAGCGTTACTCAGCTGGCGATTGTTGACAATTTTGTACAGTCCTATTATTGATAATTGCATAACAGAATAAATAAACAGTTTTACTACAAAAAAAAAAAAAAACTTCTGTGGAAAAAATAATGTTTAGTCACGATAATAATAAGTTCGCGCACAATGTTATTGAATGACATGAGAATGTACAGTTAGTCCTAATAATGTATGGTAATATAAAAAAAGGGTAATTTACTAAAAATAAAAAAACTATTTACAACACTTCCGACCGCCATTGTTACACTATATTTCACTCATGAATGTCCTCGTGGAACTTGTCGAAACAACAAAGGTCGTAGAGGCCAGGTTGACCTGGACGTACCGCACAAATGTAAGTAGTCAACTTGCGATAGCCTTCTTTTGTGCAAACTCGACAAGCCTTTTGCGCAGTGTGGCCATTTGATTTTCTCTTTTCATTCTTAGATAGTCTGTGCATACTATTTCTGGTAGGAGTCATCATAATTGGGGCTGGTGGGGGGGAAGCAGTTTCTCAATAACTTTCATCCGGAAATCATATAGAGACAGCCTATTGTCAATGTTATTCATGTTATACAAGTAGTAACTATTGATCATAATTACTTGCAGGAAATGCATAAAGATTTTTTTATGCCATCTAAGTGTTTTACGCTCACATGGATAGTAAGAGAGCATCTGATCCATCCGATCTACTCCCTTCATGTGAGCATTGTACTGCATCAGTGGTGTGGGCATTACTTTTACCTGGTTTCTCTTGTTTCTATTGGTTACCATTTCGTTTTCGAACTGGGTAGAAATGTATGCGACGGTCCTTTTATCCCTCCATTTACCGACCATCACGCTCTCGGAATAATTAGCAATGGTCTCCCCCTTTTGCAACTGTGCCGACTTTACTGCTGGCGGATTATGCCTTCTGTCTATCCACAGAGTGCCCGTGTTGTAGGTCAGGTTACGTATGAGTTTTGACGACAAAACGAAAGAATTGTAGAAGTTGTCCATGAACAACGCATGACCTTTTCCCAAAAAATCATTCATCAACATCATGACAACTTTTATTGTGTGACCTGAACCTGCGCAGGGATCGGTTGCTCCTGTGTAGACGTGAAACCTTATTTGCAACCCTTCTGGTTCATTTAGAGAATAGATATTGATTCCGTACTTGTGGCGCTTCCCTTTTATGTATTGCCGAAATACCAAATGACCACGCCACAGTACCATCTCTTCGTCAATAGTCAGTTCACGGGATGGATAATATATTTCCCTCATCTTATTGTTCAGATAGTCTACAATGGGCCTAATTTTGTAAGCCCTGTCATTAGCCGGTTCAGAATGTTCTAATGTTCTAATTTACCTACCCTGAAGCATGCAAACATCTAAGGATTATTTGAAATCGGTCCCTGCTCATGTGTTAGCTGAAAATATTTTGGTTGAAAAGGGGGTGTTTTTTTCCAATAATCAGTGATTCTATTCATTTGAATAGTACCAGTGTGCATAAATAATCCTAAGAAGATGATCAGTTCCTCCCTCGTCAAGTCTTTCCAATTTACAATTCGTGAACCAGGAGTGGTGTTTCGTCCACAGAAAAACTCCAATGCATATCGATTCGTCTCAGTAACTATTCTGTCCAAAAATACTATATCTAATAACAAAAAAACCAATCAATAGGTGTGTTGTTACCGGGAATTGGCACCCTAAGTCCAGGGTTACCTGTAAATGGAATGTCCCGCATGCCGATCGATAGCTGAGAGTGTTGGCTGCCATGTTGGATCCGGCTCCCCTCCATCTTCATCGTCCAAGCTGTCTGAGCTGCTGTCAGAATCAAGGCTATTGTCCGAGAACTCATTCTCCAACACCTCACTATCATCCATTGCACAAAAATTACTTATAACAATCCTAAAAAACACTAAAACGTAGAACTGGTACCACAAACACAAAAATAGTGGTATCCAAAAACGAAGTACATTGAAATGTTCACAAAGACCGGCACAACAAGCGACGAGCGACACAACGTTCCCGGGCAATGGCTAACCTCACACTGAGTCAATACATTTCAAGGACTGTAGGATCATTGTACAACGCTGCCCGCCACTGCGGCGCATCGTTGATCAACGTCGCCCGCAATCAAGGTGTTAAGGGTCCAGTATTGGAGCACTAAGTATAATCCCATGTATTCATAAACGCAAACTAAATGACGTGTAGAGGAGAGAGAATGTTTACTTCTCCCACCACAGTTCCCTTCCAGCGGCAGTGAGCTGCGAGGTACAGTCACGTACAAAACATATTACATCAATGATGGTAAAATATTTTAAATATGATTAGAACAAATTTAATTAAGGTTGGTGAAACTGACAATTACTCTAGAATTTAAACCATTAAGAATACTTCAATACAACTCAATTTATTACAACACAATAGCAGTTTCTATATAAACACGATAGAAAGTGGGATCATTGTTATGACAGATTCACGCTTCTAGTAGTTCCAAAGGGGACAAATTCTGTCGCACATGCGCTGTTCGCAGGCCATCAACCATGAGTCGAATAATACATGTATGCTATGCAGTTTAAGCCAGCAGTAGTGGCAGTCCTCCTTATTAATTATATTGTGAATCATTGGATGAAACACTAAATGAGATTCATTCCAAAAACTTATTCAGCGTAATTATATATGTATACAAAATATTAGAAATATAAAAGGGGTTTGTTAGAGAGACCATAATTTAATGTTAAAGTAGTGATTTCAAACTCTAGAAGAATATTCAGTATTGTAAGAATAAGAAATTTTTGAAAAGTGATATTGTAATTACAGTACAACCTCGTTTATACAAATAATTGAGATCGTAGGTGATTCGGTTCTATGAAAATCTGGATTTACAAGAAATTCAAAGTTAACACTCAAATATGGTGTAGAGTATTTTTAAATAATGATTATAAGTGTGAATACATGTCATACAATTAATTATCATATTATTTAGGTGGTACAGAATTTACTGTTTTGTAAAAAAAGTCAGTTTTTTCGATGACCTTTGTACATCACTTCAGGGCAAAACAATCTCTGATAATCACTTTCTTCCACTTTGATGCCGTATTACAAAATAATTACTGTATACAACAAAATAAATATACAACATAAAACAGTTTTAAAATATAACTATGGACATTAACATCTAAAACAAAAAAGAAATGCAATTTAATAATTAAAAATAATCACATCAGACTGAACACGGAACTGTCAGCAATGACTATTCTCTATTGGCGGAAGATGTCTAGACAGTGAGCAGTAGGGGAAGAAGTTGCACATTCATCAATCCCTGATCATAAAGGACACTCAACAGTGATTTCTATTAGTTGTTCAACCATGTGACTTCTCCACCACAACCTAGAGTGACGATACTATGACACATCAGTAAGACCACTCGCTACCATTGTTCATTCTGTTTTGTAATGTACAGTACATCTAATCCAGAGTTTAATGTAAAAAGTTGAAATAGTTTTATTTTAAGACTACTTTGCTTTTAGAAGTGGTATAAGGACGATTCAACTCTATTTGTGGGTATTACTTTAAGTATAGTAGTCTATACTTTAATCGTTAACAAATTTTTTGATATTTAATTTTTTCAACAAGTTAATTTTTTTTGTCATTAGGGATTAATCCGGATTAAAGAGGGCTGAATAAACGAGTTTGTACTGGAATATATATTTATTTATTAATATGTATTTAGTTTACAGCTTTTGTATAGTAGGTAGGCCCTACGGACATTTCTTCAATTAGATCATCAGTGCACTATCATCTGTGTTTCCCAAAATTTACTTTCACAATTGCCTTTTGAACTACATTTAGAGGCTCAAGAATACTTTTATAACAACTATCCCCCATGCTACAACTGCTTAAGATAATAAAGATTGTATAAGCAAAATATACCATTTTTATTTCCTTAACAGTTGAAATTGCTGCAAATCTATATTTCTTTACCTTGTTTGTAATACATGTATACTGAACATGATAAGACCATTTTAATCTACTGTAAATAACTGTTTTTTATTTGAGTCAGCTATCTCGATAATTTAAAATACACAATTAATTGTTACTTCGATTATCATAACAAGTACGCATTACTAGATCATCTAAATTATAGTCTGAGTTTCTAAATAATAGATATTTTCAAGAATTTAGTTTTAGAAATATTTAAGGAGAATATTTTTTTAAACTGTACGCCTGTGGTGTGTGATTTTTAATTTGAACATGATATTCAAACATTGTTGAGGGACAAGGTTTCAAATGGACAAACCTGTGTTGGACACTTGAAGCATTGAAAATATCCAAATAATATTTACCAATCATTCGTGTGTTTGTGGTACGTCGAACACTTTGTCCTTAAGAATGCACTTTCCAAGAGTGTTGCACGTTTTCTATAAATACATTGAATAAAATGGGTGCATTTGTGCAGCGTGTTTAACAGCTGCGACAGAGCTGTAGAAAGTTTCAGCTGTTCTTGGAATCGAGGGGTGAAGTGTTACATTTTCTACGCTCAACACCGATTTGGCTGGGTAATACTTCCACAATTTTAATTAGTTCCTTTGTACTTGGTGTTATGTTCAGTGGTAACAAAATTGCCAAAATGACGAAACCGAGTAGTCTAGCAACTTGTTTGGATGTTATTTTGGAGATGCCATATTTAAAATTGTCAACCAAGCAGTCAGTACTATCCAAGAACAAAGAATTCTATAGAATATGCTCCCTTACCAATTCAGTTTGGCAGTTAAAATCAACCGAAATGTAACACACTACAGCCAACACCATGAAAACACTGAAGAGACCTAGGTCGTGCCAATGTCTGTGTTCCACAATGTGCTATGCCAAACGCGGTACATAAAACCAGCCTTAATGTAATACAGTTTAAACCAGCTGTATTGGTAGAACTAACCAAAATACTGGTACAAAAACTTCTATTACATGAGATATCTATTTGTAAATATTAATACAATCAAGACAAGGGTAATACTTTATCAGAAAAAACAATGAAGAATATAGTTAGTTACTTTACTGTCAAGGAATTGTTTTTTATATTAAAGTTTTGAGATAGTTCTCTTGTTATATATTCTTGCAATTATTAGTTAATTTTTATTGTTTACATAATACCTGACAATGTTACTTTAACAAAATATTCTTGAACAATTAAATCTATACTTGAACATTTTTCAATAATCTGTTTCAGAAAACTATAGATGATTTAGATATTGATCATGACATTAAAATGGACATTTTGGAAGCAAATGCAGTCAACATGGTAGAAAGATTTGAGGATGAGTATTTTAAACCTTTGACGGAGATTAAAGAAGTAAGCTACAACTTTTTCTTCATTTCAAATTAATTGGGAATTCCTGTCTTGGTCCTCTTTAACCAAACCTATTGTTCATTAGGAAGTACTTATATGCGTTAAATTGATTGTTATTGTACGATGAAATGTAACTACGTCAAAACATTGTTGAATTCTCATAATTCAGTGTGTACTATCAAATATGATGGTATTTTTATCAGAAAACTTCTTATCCCTGAAATATCTTTACAGGGATATAGAATATTTTTGACCACCTAAAACTTCTCCAAAGCATTATTTTTCAAGAGTAAATTTCCTTGTGCACACATTTTTTAGTACCATAATTTTTTAACAGTCATAAGCTGAAACCTCAGTAATTAACAACAAAAAGAACTTGTCAAAATACATTGTTTTAAGAAGAAATAAAAATGCTAAATTATAATTATATTCTTACTCATTTAACATATAAATAAAAGTAGTAATTGTTCACATTTGTTATCCAATCAATAGGCAAATTCTTAGCAAGTATATACAATGTACTTGTATCTGTCAGTCAAGAGGTGAGTAACATCTTGACTGACAGATCAAGAATGGCTTGTGAATGTATGGGCAAATATGTTTTTTTAAAGAATTGGGTGTTTTAAGTTATATTTTTGTGTGAATTATGTTATGGTTTGTTCTTTAAAGTGCAAATAACGGTGTGAGTAAATAATTTTTACTTTATTTTGTGTTTTAATTGACGAACAATAATTAAACAGTACTTACATGGTCACTCTGATAAACACATGGTTTTGTGGTGAGTTTTATTGTGTTATGCTTTTTGGACTGAACACTTATATGAAGTTAGTTGGTCACAGAGTGCTAATGAACAATATTCGAATAAACTATGATGCACTTTGTAAAGGATTAATCACTGGATTTTATTTAAAATAGGAAGAGTCACTTATTGATCTTGACTAGTTTGGTGATTTCCTGTCTAAAACTGATCTAATTAATCCAGTCAACACACCTGTACAGTACCTTGTCAAGGTCAACCACTGATTACCAGCTGTTTCAACTAAACTGATTGTTTATACATTGCCCAACTGTTATATTTTAATCTTGTAACTTCATTTGTAAATATTTTATTTCAATTTTATATAAAAAATATATTGAATTATTATTATGATATAAGCAATACATATATCAAATATTGAAAACAGTCTGTCTGTATGCTGATTTTCTTAATACAACTTTAGTAGACAATAGAGAATGGATTATTCTTACAATCAAAAAAATTATGTATTCCAAAAGGTTGGAGTAGGGAGGAGGTAGTAAGAAAAAGTGGGATTTCTAAAGGAAAAGTGGATATTTATATTAGATCTCTAGGTGGAAAACTTTTTCGTTCGAAGAAGGAATTGGAAAATTACATGGTTGAGAAATGTCTATCTGTAGACATAAATGCATTTAAATTCGGTACCAGAAAGCAAAACAAAACTAATTGTTCTATGATTTTTAATGACAGTTCCACTCAAGCATTAAATACTACTTCCCCGGATAGTAATAACACCAGTTCTACCCCTTCAAAGCAGTCATCTGAAGAGAGTTTGAATGTTTCCAACAGAAGTGTATATTCAGAAAGTTCAACAGCAGAAAAACCTTCCTTAAATTTTGTTGGGAACCACGTAATTGGTAACCAAACAAATAGCATCTCCACCAATTGTCTCTCCATGTTAAACTTGGACTGGATAAGTGATGAGTCAATTCGTATTTATTTTGAATTGCTATCCACAAAAGTGATTAACAACAATGATATTATCTAATGAATCCGATCATTGCTCAGGCATTAAAGTGTGTGACGGACACAGATCACATTATCCAACCCCTGACCTAGGAAACAAATCAATAATTGTTATACCAATTAATGACGCCCCAGCCATAGGAAACTCAGGCTCACACTGGAGTTTATTGGTTTACGTAAAAGTTCTGAATAAGTTTTTGTACTTAGACTCACTGGGAAAATATAACTTTAACCATGGACTTAAGGTTGCCACAGTCTTGAACAGATATTTGAGCAACAGCTATTGAAACTGTAACCATGCCACAACAAGTCAACCAGTTTGACTGTGGAATTTATATACTTATGTTTACTGAAGTTATTATTGAAAATGTCAGCCTGGATAAGCCATGGGAAGTACTTAGTGATAGTTTTCCTATTGTGAACAGCTGCGACCTCCTGATAAAAGAGCACAGATATCTCTTTTGGTATACAACCACAAGGATTTCAGAATCACTTCAAAAGAAACATTAATTGCAATAATGGTAAAACCTAAAAATAAGATTGTAAGTGGTGGTAAACCAGAAGTAGTGCCTGAAGACACTAATCCAAAGAAAAATTCTACGAACATGAACACAAAAAAAGGGAATTCTAGAGGATGGACAAAAGTAAAAAGTCAATGTAATAAATTACATCCTAAGGATCATAATTTGGAAATAACTGTCGCTCTGGAAAACCGTTATGATGTTCTTAAAAACTACACTGAGGAGGAGGAGGATTCAAACTTACATCCCCAGAATCAACAATGCTTAGCCTCTGGTTTTAATAAAAAAAAAATATGAAAGCAAACAAAAATAGTAAAACAAAGATCAGTAAACAAAAATAGTAAAACAAAGATCAGTAAACAAAGCATTTACTAGTTCAAACCTGAAAAAGAATAATAAGCAAAATCAGAATACTGTCATACATCATTTGCAATCTACAATAAACATCTACTCTGACAGCATGGGAAGAAACCTGTCAACTGATCTCGAAGACATTGCCACAGTTAATAATAATGGAATTAAGGTATTTGGCATATGCAAACCAGGAGCCCCTCTTAACGAAGTTGTCTCAAATATCAAACAATCCAGTGCAACTAACAAGAAATTGTGTAATGTGATTATGGGTGGTGCTAATGACGCTGCAGATGGTAAAATTGGCCCTATCTTCACTTCTCTTGATACCTGCTTAAAACAACAGCAAAATTCAATAAACTTGATTGCAACAGTGCCTTTCCGCTTTGATATTCCATATTGGCACTGTTTTAACAAAACAATTGAAGAGGAAAATGAATATAGCAAAGAAGTGGTTGCAAGATATGAACATAGTTACCTTATTGATTTAACGAAGCTAAGAAGGTACCACTTCACAAGGCAAGGCTTCCATTTAAATAACAGAGGGAAGAAAATTATTGCACATATTATATTCAGCAAAATACAAAACATCGACCAAGTTTGTGGCTTTACACCTTCAAACTCAGAGACAATAATTGGATCTGGTGAATCTTCCAAGGAGACAACACAACCCAAGGCTACTGGTTGGGACTACAGTACAACAACAGGCAGAGATGAGCAACACAGAACATCCATGGTATCGTGGCTACCTTTGAGGACAAGGTCTAATAGTGAAGAGCTAAGTAAAGTGCAAAAAGTCAATAAAGTGATTTGTGATGATTTTTTCACCCAATCCACTTCCTCATCCACAACCCCACTTGTATCTCCTTTTTTAGATCCACCAGACACACTCAAAAGCAACAAAATTAGACAGTATTAAAATATTTCTACAAAATATTCAACATCTGAAATCAAGAATTGCACCTCTGGAAATTATTTTAAGTGAATTAAATCCTCAAATAGTAATATTAACAGAGCATGATATGAGAGAAGAAGAAATATCACAACTTAATATTAATAACTACCTAATTAATTCGTTTTGCTGTAGAAATAATTCAGTTAAAGGAGGTGTTTGATTTTGTCTGGTGGTGATATTGAATGGAGACAGGTGAAACTGCCTACATCCTTAACAAAAATTTATTGGAAGAAAAGAAGTTTGAGTTTTGTGCTTCAAGTTTTGTAAAAGATAGTTACAAATTTGTTGTTGTTGGAATTTATAGATCCCCAAGTTCAAATGTTCAAACATTTTTGGATAGGTTAAGTATTTTTATTGTGTTTTTATGCAAAAATTACACTCTTGTAGTAATGGGGAGGGGATATAAATATTGATGTCCTAAAGAATGATAATAGGCATAAACTGTAAATTAAAAAATACATTGATAAGTCATGGTATGACATACTTGGTTGACTTCCCAACCAGAGTCACTGAGGATTCTGTTTCCGCCATTGACAATTTCCTAATTAAAATCACTGATCTCCCTCGAATGGCAGTAGAAGGTGTAGTAACATGCCTTTCTGATCATGATGGTCAAATTTTCACAGTTAAGCACACAGTTAAAAAAATTAATAACCCACCAAAAAGACGTGAAATTCGTAAATTTTCCTCTGATAATATACAATTTTTCTCATCTCTATTAAGTAAAGAATCCTGGAAGGAAGTTTACTATGCTCCTGTTGAAGAAAAATATGACACTTTTTATGCTACCTTCAGCTTTTATTTTGAACAGGCTTTCCCAAAAATATGGATCACTGAAATAAGTAAAAAAAAACTATGGATAACCAAAGAAATCAAAACTGAGAAAAATGAAATAATCCGTCTTACAAAAGAGCTCAGAAAGAGTAATAATATTGATTTAAAAATAACGTTAAGCTAAGAAAATATGAGTTTAAAAAAGTATTAAATAAAGCTAAAGTAGATTATTTTGAGAATAAAATCAATAAATCATCAAATATCCAAAAAAACTGTTTGGAATATTATTAATTCGGAAGTAGGTGAAAAAAACAAAAATAAATTCAAAAATATTGCATTACAGGTTGGGAAGGAAACCATCTTTGATCCAAAACTTGTAACTGAAGAAGTATTTTGCCAATTTAGTAAAAGATAACTGTATGTCTATAAATAGCCCTAATAATAATTACAATTTAGATTTAAGATACAACTGTGCAGGAGACAATCAGTTAAAACCCATTTTTATGTTCAAACCAGTAGACAATGATGTGGTGGAAGAAGTAATCAATACCTTGAAAAGTACATATTCGACTGGATATGACGAATTACCAACCGTGGTGGTCAAGGGAGTAAAAAAAGATATTTGTGGAATTTTATCTCACTTGATAAACTCATCATTTGTCACTGGTTCTTTTCCCTCTAAATTAAAAGTATTCAAAATAATCCCTTTGCATAAAAAAAGATGTAACAGACATAAAGAACTATAGACCCATATCTTTACTACCATCATTATCAAAAATATATGAAAAAATCATGTTTTATCAGCTAACTGAATACTTGGAAACATTTAATTTAATTGAGGATATTCAACACGGGTTCAGATCGGGAAGATCAGTAGTAACAGCGGCTGTTTCCTATATTAAATCTATAATTGAATCTGTAGATCAAGGAAAACACACAACTGGCATTTTCATGGACTTGTCAAAAGCCTTTGACAGTGTCAAACATTCTATTCTAATACAAAAACTGAAAGCTCTCGGTATAGCAAAACATCCTTTGAGTTGGTTTCAATCATTTCTTTCTAACCGAAGGCAATACGTAGAAATAACTAATTTAAATTCAAACAATAAAATAATCAAATATTCGTCGGAATTCAGCCGGACAAATTTGGAGTTCCACAGGTGTCAATTTTGGGCTCCTTGCTTATTTTCAAATGTGTTATTTGAAAAATTTTGATAATGTCCTTTTGCATAAACCAATCAGTAAATTATGTCTTTATGCTGACGATTCGAATTTACAAATTACATCAAACACACTAGAAGAAGCTGAAACATTCTGCTCCCAAGAGCTGGTAAATATTAGTAATTATTTGAAAGAACATAATTTAATAATTAATGTAGAAAAAACTAATTGTATACAATTTAAAACAGCCCACAACAAAAATCTAAAAGAACCAGTGATAGTGATCAATTCTCAGATTGTTGAAAACAAAACTAACACCCACTTTCTTGGTTTAAAATTAGATCAAAATTTGAATTGGAATGACCACATTAACAAAATTTTAACTAAAATTAATTCAGGAATCTATGCTTTGCATAAAATGTTGTTTTATTGTGATGAATCAACATTGAGAAATATATATTTTGCTTACGTACATTCACATATCTCTTTTGAAATATGTCTTTTTGGAGCAACTAAAAAGGATAATATGGACAAAATTCTAAAACAGCTATTACAGCAATCAGAATTATACTAAATTTGAAACACAATGAATCAGCCAAAGAACATGTTAAAACTCTAAAAGTATTAACAGTTTACGGACAGTATATATAAGATGCAATATTAACAACAAAAAACAAAGAAATAAAAACAAATTTGTCTCATCCTAGTCATTGTTATAATACAAGACATAAGGATGAAATTGTAACAAACCGTCATAAAACACAGTTTTTTAAAAAGCGCCCAACATATATGGGGAGGAAATTTTTACATAATATTCCTAAAGATTTAAGACAAGAAAAAAATGTAACCAAATTTAAAAAGCAATTAAAAGAATTACTGATAAATAAAGCTTTCTACTCTTTGGACGAATTCTTCCTCTACTCCTAAAATTCAAAATGAGCCATGTTAACTTCACTTTTATGGCTCTTAAAGCGTACTTAAACTGTTTAGGTACTAGTATGTAACTTAGTATAATTAGTTAGTAGTATATAATGACACTATTCAAATGTACTAAATGTATATAAATGAATAAAGAATTTTGAGTCTATAATTAGTTTTTTAATTAGCATAATACGTGTTGGTACATATACAGTACAAGTAAACGTCACACAACACAAATTTATTACAATATAAGCACAAAATGCATAAATATATTACAATATAAGTACAAAATGCACAAATATTATGGTGATTCTTTTGTGAATCCCTCTGGTCTGAGGAAGGTGAACTTAGTTCACCGAAATCGATCACCATAATATTTGTGCATTTTGTACTTGTACTGTAATATATTTGTGCATTTTGTGCTTATATTGTAATAAATTTGTGTTGTGTGACATTTACTTGTACTGTATAAGTATAATTGACATAACGACATTTTTTTTAATCCAAAAATATAAAATTAAGATTTGTAAGCGATTTCAATCAATTTTGAATGGTTACTATAAAGTGAAATGCCAGTTAAATTTGGAAGCTAAAATACATTTAAATAAAATTTATTTATTAATTAATTCCATAAGAAGCAAAGAAAAGCATTAAGGTTTTTTTTCGGTTGTGTTACGTTTGGAGCAGATGGCTGGTGTGACGATCGCTCTAGACAGAGATCGTAAATTTGTGATTACTAGTTAATATTTTCTGACAAGTTAGTGATTGGTTCATTATTCAAGACTCAACCATCATGTACAATAACTGTATTTTAATTGTAAGTAGTTGGTGTTCGAACTGTGTCACTAACTCTTCAATTATAACCTGCTGGTGTGGGCTGCAGTAACCTAGATGTCAGATTCAAACTGTATTGGAAGCCTACACGCACGCTCGTCCAATGCTTAACAGTACCAACTACACGGCGACAGAATTCCCTATCCACAGTGGTTACCCTGTTGTCTGCGCCGTTCCTTGAAAAGACGCACCTAGCATCACAGTTCTGTGTGTCTGTTTGCTGCAATCAGCCTGCAGGTGTTTAATTGAATTTCGTTTGGTCGCATTCGTCAATTTTTCAGCTGATGACTTTCTGTTGCTGAGATCCAACACTTGATCATCGTAACTGGGACATTCGCCAACTCAACACTTTATTCTATTATTATTTGCTATTAAGTCATTGTAAATAACACTATTCTATATGATATATGTAAAATCAATTATCTATTAAAGCTCACTAAACTATTATCTCTTAATTGTAAATAAAAATATAAACACATGTCAACAAAATGCTTGTTGTTCAATATCTATTTAGTGAATTTACTGTATCCATATTAAAATATTGTAAATAAACACCTAAACAGACATGGAACACGTAGAAACCGTTTTGTACAGTACAGTAAACTTTAATGAAGAGTTTGAAAACAAATCTTTAACTTTATAATCTCTGAATTGAAAAAGCACATTATTAATAACACAGAAATCAACTTCTATAACCTTATGTAATAATTGCTAGTCTTTTCAGATTACAATTAATCAATTCAGTTTTCGATCTACTTTCTTTAGACAACTTATCAATATAAGTTGTCTAAAGAAAGTAGATCGAAAACTGTATTGATCGATACACTAAATTGTGAGTTAGAGTACCTGAGGGACAATCTTAATATGGAAAAGGAAAAAAGAAAGGAGGAAGCAAATCTTTCAATTACTCATCAAGAAAATGCAGATGATGTTTGTATAGGCTTAAGCAAAAAAAAATCGATAGTTTAACAATGCAGGTAAATCAAAAAGAAATCAGAATACAAAACATGCACTTAGATACCATAGATTTATCTGATAAGTTAGCTAAATGTACTCTAAACTTAGAACACTACAAAGACCTAAATATAGAACTAGAATCTTGTAAAATGGACCTGATTACGAGACTGAGTCACCTAGGCAGTGAATGGTGGAGCAAACAGCTTTGGCTGGACGATCAAGCCATTCAACGTTTTGTAGTTCTAGAGATGACATTCTTATACTAGGCCCAACTTTAATTCAATTCATAAAGATGTCCAATCAATCTGACACTAATGTTCAATCAAACAATTTAAATTTGTCACAAAAACTTTGTTTTTTGTTGTGTTAACGATAGTTCCCACGGAATAACTGACGACAGTGCTTCGCATTGGAGCTTGTTATTTATTTACCTTATGTCTAAAGAAGCTCCCTTGCCTTTCGGCTGGGTGAGGGCACCGGACGCTACAGCCGCCTTCAGGTACTTTTGAATGAACGGGGCCAGCTTCTCGGCGTCCACCTTGTAGTTGGCTGCGATGTACTTCTTGATAGCTTGCAGTGAAGAGCCACCATGCTCCTTCAAGCTCTTGATAGCAGCGTTTACCATGTTGGACGTCGGCGGGTGAGCAGGCTTGACGCGGGGCTTCTTCGCTCCGCCCGATGCCTTCGCCTTCTTGGGTATCGCCGCTAGTGCCGGTGCACTTGTAGTGGTGTCTGCTATAGCTGTGGTAAGATTCGATGTTGGCCGGGTCATTCGCTCCTGGCTCCTACAACTCAGCAGGCACCTACAATTGGTCTCATGCTATGAAATTGTGCCTAAAGTTTGGCATAGAGTCTCGTAAATTAAATCAAATGTGTTGCCAACAGCAAAAAACCAACTATGAGTGTGTGTTGCACTTTATTGTAAATTTAAATTTTATTCTTAGATTCTCTGTGCGTACCAATAACAATCAAGACTTTAGTGTTTGGTATAACCAATTTGTTATGGATACATTAAACAGCTGTCAATCTGCCTTACATCTTATTAAATCTAATCTTGTATCTGATTTGAATGGTTCTATGGAAAATCATAGTAGTATAGTAAAAACACCTGTAGTTATTAAGAAATCCGGGAAAAGTAAGTGGGTGGTTCAAAAGGCCAAAAGAAGTTCCATGCCAACTCTTGTCTCCAACGATATTCCTTTGCATAATAGGTTTGCTATTTTGGATACTAATGAACCAATTGAAAATGTATCAGCACATCTCTCAACCTGTTGCAAACAATACTAATATTAAGGTGGCAGTAAAAAGTACTAAAGGAACAGTGTGTAAGAGACCCAAAGTTGACCCAGTGCCAGGTCATAAAGTGGTGTTGCTTTCTGAAGGGCGTGGACTAAGTAGTATGTTGCAGAACAAACTTAAAGTGACGTGTCTGTCTCAGGAACTATAAAACCAAATGCAAGGGTTGAGAGTGTGGCTAAGTTAGACACCACTGTACAGAATTTACCGAAGGATGACGTATGTATGAAGGATGTCATACTGCAAGACCCTGTTCAAGTGCACTGTCATGCCACCTGACAGGTCTATGACAGCCCATATTGAATATCCAGATCCCCCTTCCAATAGTAAAACTTGTTTTAAGTTTGCCCGAAAATGTTCACTCCCAAACATGTTAATTGATGTTAAGTGTTAATTTTTAGACACTTTCTAGTGAGAGAATCCTGGCATGATGTCTTCAATTTCCAGGATGTTGATACAGGTTTTGAACACTTTATGACAGCATTGGAATTCTGTTTTGAGGTTGCATTCCATCTATGCAAATCAACAACTCGCAAGAATAAACCATTCTCCAGATCTAATCTAAATTCTGAGGTCTTAAGGGAGAGAGATGAGCTGAGAGACTTGTATAATACTAGTAAGGACCTGGATGCTTCCCATCCTCTTAGGATTTCTTATAAAAGGAAGAAAAATGAATACAGGAGGCTCATTCGTAGGGGAAAAGCGATAAGAATTTCTAAGAAAATTTAAAGCGATCCAAATAGATCAAAGGCATTCTGGAGTGTCACAAAGGATTTTCAATCTTCTTCCAGTAGAGAGAGCGAAAATATAGTATTGACAACAGGTGGTCTATAGGTTTTGTCACTTTTTCACGTCCACTAAACACACTTCGGTTCAGGGTAATACTTTCATTCCTGACCCTCTAAATCATATAAACTGCCTCTAAACCTTCTTCCTTTCTCCGGTTACAGATCAGGAAATTATTAACACTGTCAATGACCTGAAGTGTAAACAGTCATCAGGGCCTGACCAGATTTCAACCAAATTATTGAAACAAATAATTGACATCATAGCTCCAGCTCTAACATATCTATGTAACCTCTCGTTCGAAAATGGCAAATTCCCTAAAGTGTTAAAACATGCAATAATTTGGCCAGTTTATAAGAAAGGGAGCAAGTTCGATTGTAATCAGTATAGGCCGATTTCTTTGCTTTCTAACTTTTCGAAGGTTCTAGAAAAGTTGTTTTGTTAGCAGGCTTCTCCGGTTCATTGAAAAAAATAACTAATGGACTCCATATCAATACGAGTTTATAAAGCAAAGATCCACAATAGATGCTGTTAATTCATCAATATCTGCTATCGTTAATGATCTAGATTCAAAGAAGCTAAGCCTTGGCATTTTTATTGACCTAACGAAGGACTTTGATCTTGTAAACCAGGAAAGGCTTCTGAGAAAGCTGTTCCTTCTAGGAGTTACGGGTCCTGCTTATAGTTGAATCTCTACTTTCCTTATAGAGCGAAGTGTAGCTGTTCGGATGCCATTTGTAGGAAAGGATGGATGCCTAAATGTTGTAACTTCTAGCGCTATCACTCGTGTAGGAGTGCCCCAAGGAAACAGTAAGTCAATGGTTTCAGAAAAATTATCTTACAATGAATACATCAAAAACTCATCTTGTTAATTCAGAATTTCGAATATTTCTCATCCACCACACACTTACTTGAGTGTTGATGGTTCTGTGTTACCTCAGTGCAATGAAGTAACATTTTTTAGAATAGTGCTGGATAACAATTTCAAATTTCATAGCCACATTAATAAAGTCAGTAGAAAAATAGCGTCAGGAATATTTATAATCAGAAGAATTGCGGCCGTCACTTCTTCTTATTGCCTATTATGACCTGGTTTTTCCTTATTTAAACTATGGAGTAGCAGTCTGGGGAGGTGAAAGTGCTCAAACCAACCAAGACTTAAAAAAAAGCGATTAGGGCAGTTTTTAAGAAGCAATATCAACACTCCTGTAAACAGATTTTTAAGGATTATAGAATTTTTACATTTTTCTCTATATATATTTTATAGTGTATAAAATTTTTTAAGAAGCACATCCAAACCTTCTCTAGTACAACAATCCATAGCCATAATTTACAAAATAAATGTTCACTCACCATTCCGAAACAGAGAACATCATTTTTCGAGAGACACTTAACCTACACAGGAACTAAACTCTTTAACGCTTTGCCTGCATCAATAAGGGGGACACTTGTGCCAGGTCGTTCGAACGGAGAGTTAGAGACTATCTTCTGGACGGGGCCTTCTATGGCGTCTGGGAGTATTGTCAGGCAGAGCGACAGTAGTCTATAGATTTAGTATTAGTTCAGTAAAATTTTATTATTAACAACATTTTCGTTATGTAAACTGACTCATTTCATGTAATTTATATTATCAATGAAATAAAGAAGTTAGAGTAACAAAATGTTAATACTAACTCTGTAAGTTAAGGGAGACATGCTTTTCTTGCAATAAGTAAAATAGTTTAAGTTATGGAACACAACTAATGAGTGACTACACTGAAACAAGAGTCATATTTTATAAAATAACTATGTTGTTTGTCATAATTGGATCCTGAAATACTATTTTCAATTAAAGGAACTCACGTAAAATTATATTTTATGTATAATCTAATTTGAATGTATACGTATTTTATTTGTTTGCAAGATGGAAGAAAACAAACTTTTGAAAATGCATTTCCTATTACTTCCTCATCACATTCCTAGTTTTATTTTTTGCGCTGTGCATTATCAGCATCTTTAATTCATTATTCATTCATTATTAAGATCGTCAAGATGTGGGTGAGTATGATATCTATTGTTAAGGAGGTCGGTGAGTCCTCAAGACTGAGGGGTGAGTCCCAATTGAGTCCAAGAGATAAGGACTACAAGACTGAACACCACGAAAATTTCGCAACAATGAATTACTGAAAACAAATATTTCTTTATATATGTAGTTTTTGTTTTCCCTAAAAATGTTACTTCATAAACATTTAATATGACCATATTATGGCTAAGCCTACTTTGTAGATATTCATAAAGACTTAACTGTCTGGCATTTTTGCTGTCATATTGTTTATTATGTCTGTCAATAATTTAAATGTTATTTATGTTTCTCATTAAATGTAAATAAAACTAAGTCAAATAATGAAGTCGTTACCGGAAGACTTAGTTATTAGAAATAATGAATTTTGACTTTTGCTTGTGATTGTAAAGGGAGACTTTTACTTGTGATCAAATATGTCGGCTAAAAGAACAATGAGTAATGCTTAAAATACAAGCAGTGTATAGGCTAAACTTTAAAAAAATCATTTAATAAAATCATTCTACATTCATGAAACGTTATAAAAACTTTATTCGAAAGTATACAAATTATAAAGTTAATGTATTGTAACAAAATATTTTTCTTTGTAAACTCATTATTTTGTGGTGATTACATGTATATTTTTTTAACACCCAATTAAGATAAAACAGTCACTAAATACTTGTACTTTTGACTCGGTAGTTTCTATAAAGTTCTTAGGGGTATATTTTGATCATCATTTAACTTGGGGACCACACATTGATTACATTTCAACCAAATTATCTAGAGTCATTTACCTTTTACGACGGTTATCCCTTTGTATTCCTGAAAATTATGTACGTACCACTTATTTTGCATATTTTCAGTCACTAATGAGATATGGCTTGTTCTTATGAGGAAATTGCAGTAAAATGAGAAGTATTTTAATGTTACAAAAAAAAAGCTGTCGGAGTAATCTCTAAAGCTGGTATCCGAGATCATTGTCAACCTCTATTTGTTAACAAGGAAATTCAAACTGTAAATAATCTTTATATTTATGATCTCACTTTATATATAATAAAAAACCCACATTTATTAAATTTTACTAGCAATGTTCACAGTTATAATACCCGTAATAAAGACAAAACAACTATTAACTTTCATAGGCTTATTTATTTGTTTATATACAGCCTTTACAAAAACCTTACTCAAAAGGTATAAAAGTTGTCAACATACATATAACTTAATATTAAAGTTAACAATGTATCTTATAGTTAACAATTATATTAATTAGCTAGCATCTAATTTCTTGCGACATAAGGTCATCAATATTATAAAAACATTTCTCCACAAGCCAATTTTGTAACTTTTTTTTAAAGGACTTGTTTTCTACTTCCTGTTTCAAATTGATAGGAAGTTTACTAAAAAATTTGTTACCAATATATGAGGGCTTGGATTCATATATCTTCAACCTATGACTTTCGGCATAATTTGTTTTCCTTGTATTATATCTATGGTTCTTCTCAATTTCAATTTTATTATTAAGCCTACAGTACATTATACACTCTAGTATATAAATTGATGGCACTGTAAGAATTATGTTACTGATAAAAAAGTTTCTACATGATTCAGAAGAACTCAGATTATTTATATACCTAATTGCCCGTTTTTGCAATATAAATATTCTATTCAAATGTTGATAAGATGATGTTCCCCAGAGAATTATTGAATAACTTATATGAGAGTATATGAAAGCATAATAACAATTTATCGATATGTGTTTATTGCCTAACTTAGAAATTTTTCTTATTAAATGTATACCGGTTGCTAATTTTGGTGAAAGTTGATTAATATGTTCATTCCAGTTCAATTTGTGATCAACAATTACACCAAGAAATTTTACGCTTTCAGTTTGTTTGAGCTGGTCCTCGTTTAAAATAACATTAAAATGAAGTCCGGAGTATAATTTCTTTGCCAAACCTATAATCATAAAATGTGTTTTGTCTGGATTTACTTTCATCCCTAAACTAGTGTAATAATTTAAAACTGAGTTGATTGTAACAAACGTTTCAATTTCAAGGTTGTGAATATTTTTTCCTCTGTTTATTAGTGTACTGTCATCTGCAAAGGTAATAAGTTTCTCTTTAGGAACTTGATCAACTAAATCATTTACGTAAATTATGAACAGGAGGGGTCCAAGAATGGATCTTTGTGGAACACCCATTTTAATTTCTTTTAAACTAGATTGAACAATTTGAATTTTTCTACCATTTCCCCTAATAATTTCAACAAATTGCTGACGATTTTTCAAGTAATTTCGAATCCATTCCAAACAATGTCCATGTATACCGATGTTAAATAGTTTCTCATGTAGTATTTTAAATTGAACAAGGTCAAAAGCTTTACTGAGATCTATAAAACAGCCAGTTATAAGTTGTTTTGAGTCCAAGTAATCCAATACTAATTCCAAAAATGTTACAAGTGCCTGTTTAGTGGACTTATTCCGCCGAAATCCAAATTGCGAAGAATTAAGTTTATTGTTTTTTTTCTAGATAATTTGTTAATTGATCATGTACTGCCCGCTCAATTATTTTAGAAAACTAGGTAAATTAGATATTGGTATATAGTTTTCTCTCTTTTGTTCACTACCAGTTTTGTGAACTGGAATGACCTTAGAAATTTTAAGAGGGCTTGGAAAAATGTTTTCCAGAAAGGATGAATTAATTATATGTGTCATCGGTTTTGCAATATGTTTAGCACAGTCTTTTACTACTGACAATGGAATGCCATCATAACCAGATGATTTTTTGTAATTTAATTTATTAATTATTCTAATTGTATCCTGTATCCGCACTTCTCTAAAAGAAGATAAAATTTCAGGACTATTGTTTACATATAGACCAGGGCCGAAGCCTTTAAAAATGGTAAAAAATGAAAAAAAATTACAGTAGAATAAAACCCATTAGAAAAGGAGTGGAATATGATCAAAATAAAAGGAAAAATAAATTACGGTCGATCCGAGTTCGGGAAGTGGGAGGGGGTGAGTTTTTAAAGGTAAAAAATGGTTTATCTTGATTTCCGGCTAAACTACACGTCCTATGCAAAAAATTAAATAGCAAAGTTGTAGGTAATAAAAAGATCTACAACTTTTGTATTTGCAATTTTTTCACATAACCTCAAAATTTGGGTGAAAAATTCAAAAAACCAAGTTTTTGGTTTTTTATTTATATATTTTTCAAAAAAAATTTTTTTTACGAAATTTGGTGAAAACTTACCTTATTATGTCCCAAATACACTGTAATTTATTTGATTTAAAATATTTATTTTTTCGCCTTATTTTTATTTAATATCAAAAAAGCACCCTAATTATCAATAGAGAATTTTGACGTCAAAATATCAGCTTTTTTCAAAAAGTTTGGGAGCTTTTTGTTCGTTGAAATATTTACTTTCTGATGGTGTTAAAAAAAATGTACATTACTATAGGAAATGTTCTCAGAAAATGCAAAAAATTGAAAAAACCCAAATTCGAATAATGTTTTTTTATCATTATGTACAATTTTGAGGTATTTATTAAAATTTACACTTTAATTACTCAAAAAACGTAAGATTTCATGTTTTATTGATAAACGATAAAATCGCAAATTAAAATATACTTCTATAATTAACAAACAAATAAGTTAATAAAGTTAATATTTAATAAGACATCTACAATATTTTGAATAAGTTGTAGAATCTTATTTAAATAATATTTGTAGATGTCTATTTACTGCTGTTTTAAGATAATTTATATACCTGAGTGACCTTCGGTAAATTTTAGCCCATTGTAAGTTATTTCATAGAGAAATGGGGACGGACCTAGGAAGGTCTGGGCCTTACTACGTACCTGCTATTTCGTAGCAGCTGTAAAAACCGTTAGCCAGTATTCAAGATACAGAGCAGTGTACAACATCGTTTTTAAAAATACACGTGCAGGCTGAGTTACTCTAAGTGAATTGTGAGAAATTTACTTTATTCAAAAAATCGTTTGGAATCTACATAGCAAGGTAAATACTATCTGTATTTTAATCTATATTAATCAACTTTAAAATAAAAATAGTAATATTTTCTTTCATAAATAGTATGTTTAACGTAACATAACCTAAAAAATTAAAATTGAATGATATTTTAGTACAAGAATAAAAAATAGTAATTTCGTTTATTTTATACAAACAAATTTAGTTATACTCATGATAAAACTTTTTAATTTAATTTAAAGGCATTATTAATTTAATTTTGTCTTTTCAGATTATCAGTATGGATGGATCTGTTTGTATAATCTGCAATAAGTCAGATGACAAGCAAGTGTATGAAATAAAAAAATCAGCTGTGAATCGTTTAGTGGCGTCTAGCAAGAAGAGAATCGACAATAAATACAAAAAAATTGACACTTTAACATCAGCTTTTATTCATCGAACTTGTCAAATGATGAGACTGCAATAGCTACATTCTGTAGCTCAAGACGTAAGAAATCACAGGAAGGAAAAGAAATAAATAAGGACGCTCTTACATTTAATTTTCAATCTCATTGCTTTCTTTGTATTTTCTCGGTAATATTTCAAAAGATAAAATTTCAACTGTTCAAAGTAACGATACAAGAGATATTATATTACAGCACATTCAAAAACAAAACACATTTAATGATTTCGATAAAGACATTTCAGCTCGTTTAAAAAATGTGCCTGATTTAGTCGCAGTAAAAGCTCATTATCACACTGTTTGTATGGCTAATTTTTATAGCAATAGGACAGAAAGAAAAAGGGGTCGCTCAGCATGTGAAAACACTAAGATTTTTATTAATTATCTTATTAATTATATCGTTGACAGCGAAACTGAATGTCAATTTTCTGTCAATGAAACAAAAGAGGGATTTTCAGGAGATCTCCCAGACTACACAACTATTAAAAATAAATTGAAAGAGCATTTTCAGAACGATATAGATTGTCATTTAATTAAACGAGACATGATAATTGTGTACAAAAATAGTACCGCAAGTAAGAAACTCTGCAAAGACTGGTATGAAAAAAGATTAAAAAGTAAAGAAGACGAACGAACTAGAATTGTTCAAATGGCTGCTGAGATTGTTTTTTAGAAGATATATGTGCAAAAGTATACTATATAAATAACAACTATGAAATTCCAGATTTAAATGAAGGCAATCTTTTTAAGGATGTTCCTGAAACTTTGAAAGTTTTTTTAAATATTGTGTGTACAAGTAATAAAGAAAAAAGTACAAATAACATTCGTAGAATGGATAAAAAAGTGGCTACATTGTCTCATTGCATCATCACATCTGTGAGGCCACGTTCTTTTTTATCTCCAATTTTACTTGGGTTGTCGTCGATGATTCACAAAAAATACGCCTCCAAAGGATTGATCGACTCATTATCTAATTTAGGTTTGTGTTCCTCATGTAACAGTTTAAAATGTGGTTGCCGAAAATATGGTTTAAAATGCACAAATTTATGCACTAATTGTCAGGGTTCTGAAAGTTGCTCCAATATGGAAGAAAAAGTCTACGAGGAAGTAAATGATTCAGATGAAATTGTAGACAAAAACTAATGAATAACTGATTAGAATTTCAGATAAGGTATTTCTAAATAACAAGATTAAGGTTTTTGAAAAAAAATATAATGAATAACGTAATCAGAATTAAGTATCTAAATTCAATAGTACGATTTACATGTATATTTATATTGTACTATATTACGTTTTTTGAGTAATTAAAGTGTAAATTTTAATAAATACCTCAAAATTGTACATAATGATAAAAAAATTTCGAATTTGGGTTTTTTTCTATTTTTTGCATTTTCTGAGAACATTTCCTATAGTAATGTATTTTTTTTTTTACACCATCAGAAAGTAGATATTTCAACGAACAAAAAGCCCCCAAACATTTTGAAAGAAGCTGATATTTTGACGTCAGAATTTTCGATTGAAAATTATGGTGCTTTTTTGATATTAAGTGAAAAAAGGCGAAAAAATAAATATTTTAAATCAAATAAATTACAGTGGACATAATAAGGTAAGTTTTCACCAAATTTCGTAAAAAAAAATTTTTTTTTGAAAAATATATAAATAAAAAACCAAAAACTTGGTTTTTTGAATTTTTCACCCAAATTTTGAGGTTATGTGAAAAAATTGCAAATACAAAAGTTGTAGATCTTTTTATTACCTACAACTTTGCTATTTAACTTTTTTGCATAAGACGTGTAGTTTAGCCGGAAATCAAGATAAACCATTTTTTACCCTTAAAAACTCACCCCCTCCAACTTCCCGAACTCGGATCGACCGTAATTTATTTTTCCTTTCATTTTGATCATATTCCCCTCCTTTTCTAATGGGTTTCATTCTACTGTAATTTTTTTTTGTTTCAAAAATTATTGACCCTGGTCTAATAATAATCATTGGAATCAAAATATGATGCGGTCTTATTAAATGTATGTTTTTCTAAGGACTCTGACAAGTTTGTAAAATAATAATTGAAGTTTTCCGCAATTTCTTTGGGATTACTTATTTTAGTAAATCTATGAACAGCCACATAGTTATTTCATTAAAGATTTACAATAAGCTTGAACATATTCACAGATATTCAGAGAAACTATTCAAACTAAAATTTTACAGTTGGCTCCTCGTATCTCCATTCTATTCACTCCAGGAATTTTTTGATTCAAATTAGAATTTTAAATTGTTACATTTAGTTGTTTTGTCTTTAAGTTCAATTTTATTATGTTTAAGTTATTATTATTATTTTATATATATATATATATATATATATATATATATATATATATATATATATATACTGTATATATATATATTTTATATATATTTTTTAAGTTTGAATTTTACTAAAATTGTTAAGTTTGTATATTCTTAGTTGTTAAAATATTGTTTTAATTCGGTGTTTAAGTTGGTTATGTTTTGTTGGCTTATTGATTGTTACATTTTTTGTTAACTATTTATATTAACTTCTTTAATCAAATAGGCCTACACCATCCTGTTTTGTGGGTTTCAGGGTTTAGTTAAATGGGAAACTAAACTGATTTCAGGGGCACAAACCTCCTCAGACTTATTTTAATATGTTCTTTTTCTTCTTCTTTTATTTTTAATATTTTACTGATTGTTATATTTATTTTATGTGTTAGTTTTAGATAAGTACACTCAAACTCTTGTACTTTTGACTTGGCCTTCTGGCAGCAATCTGACGTTGTCAATACTTGTTAAAGTTTTATGGCAATAAACATAATTTGATTTTGATTTGATACTTACACACAGTCATAGTCTTTGATGTTTTAAATTAAATTAAAACATACAACCTTTAATAAAATTGTATTTGGATAGCTTCAAAACATACTGTCACTCGGCTATGGCATTCCAGCTTTTCTGCATTCTTAATCTGAGACAAGTTTTAATTGTGGCCTGTGATGCTGCTATTATCAGCAAAACTCTATTACTGTGTCAGTCGTCTGCGCTCTGTTACCCTGTTAAATGGAAAAAGATAGACTTTTATACAATAAATATATCGTATTTAGTGACATGATTTAGTACTATCTAGTTTTCTGTTTTTTTTTTATTTTTATTTCCTTAAACTTTCTCCAGTTTATTAAAATTTCCCCTAGCAATGCTTGTCTAATTGATCATTTTCTGCACCCTTGTATGATTATTATAAATATACTCGGGTAGATTTCTCATCCTAAGCCAAATTTGATGTCTTTAACTATCAGCTATATTGAGGTTCAGTAGCAAAGCATTAGGGTACGAACAGTGCGCAGTCGATTTCACTAGTTAGCTCTCGGTGGATTACGACAGCACATAGTAAGGTCACCTGGGATGCTAGTCAAGCTAGACTGCTAGAATTTGATATACTTTCATCGTAAGAGTTCGTTATGGTTTTGTTTGCAATGTTATGTGATACGAATGAAGATAGTGACAACATTTCTGCGGTGACTAAGTGGTGGATAGTGGGTAATTTGTATGATTTGCGATTTTCCGTGCACGTGTCAGTTGTGATGTCACCTGTGGTTCCAGAGCACAAGTATGTTCTGGACGGCATTGATAAGTTCTTCTTTCATATCACTGTTGACAATAGCAGACAACTTGAACTGAACTGACAGTACTATTTTCGGGTAGATTGAGTAAAGTAAAGCCCCTCGGACAAGTGCTGTGATACGGGGAGGAGGTTTCAGTGGGCCAATCACAGCAAAGCATCCTGCTAAACCGCGAGGTAGCCATCCATGTAAAGTCAAACTAGTTTGATTTTTAAAAAACATCGATGTAAACATTTAGGAGGGCATCGCAGTAGACCTTCACTACTACTTGTTGTGTTCTACCTCATAAGTTAAAATGTGTTTGATTTACATGGATGTTGACCGCAACCTACGCATCTACAGCGACCCACTTTATCTGTTCGCACTCTTATTGTAGTTTCTTGTTCAAATGTAATGTAGTCTAAATCAGCTTTAATGGTAAACCTAACCAACAAGCCAATTTACTGGCAAAAATGTTCATACTACTTGAGGTATCTATATTGAAGGAGGCATATATCTGTGCGCATGACCTTGTCATGATGGGTTAGGGGGAGATGAGGAATGCAGGGTTAAATCAAAGCATTTCTAAAAATATATTGCAATACAGAAGAATTGATTTGATTGGTAGCATGTCGCAGCTGATGATTTAATTGAGTGAAGAAAAGGTATTAAGCAATGCTACAGTCTTTATCTTGTAATAAAATATGTAATATTAAGTTAATATGATAGAACTAAAATATAATCACCAATCTAAATAAATAATAGTAGCCTATCACATTTTATTCTTAACTAAAATACAAATTACATTTCACTTAGCAAAATCTATATTAAGTATTATATTTTTTACTCGGACGAGACAGTCTCAGTTTTGGAACATGGATAGTACAACTATAAACAATTACAAGCCACGAGCACAGATATACGCCTCCATATATGTAAGGAATTATATAATTAAAGGTTATGTTTTACTAGGAAATAAATTCAGAATAAAAAAATTTTTCTGTACTTTTATGTTATGGAATTGTTTCTTGTATTTATACTTCTCAATAATTATATTTTTGCTTTCATTAATTAATTATTGTTGTTTAAATAATATGCTGCAATGTTACTTTAATACAGCATTCTTGAATTATTACTTTAATGATTAAATCTTAATCAGAAAGTTGTTTAATCTGTTTCAGGAAACTTTGGACATTGTTGACATTAATTGTGACATTAAAATGGACACTTTAGAACCAAATGGGATCAATGTTCAAGATAAAATTGAGAATGAGGACTTCAAATTATTGATTAAGATTGAAGAAGTAAGCTACAACTTTTTCAGCATTTTATAATTAATAAGACATTCCTGGTTTTGTGCCCTTTAACCTAACTTATAGTTTATTAGGAAGTACTTATATGAGTTAAATTGACTGATGTTGTACCATAATGCTGTAAACATAACAATGTCAAAACATTGTTCAATTCTTATAATTCAATTTATAGTCACTAGTGGCGCAGTGTTGTAACCCAGCTACTTTGAGGCAAATTGTTGTGGAGGTCGCAGGTGATAGGTTCTAAGCTTGGCCCTCTTAATACCGATATGGTGTCTGCTCAATGGTTGCCATCGACGTGGACAATACTAGAGACGTCTGGGGTGTCTGTGTTGAGTATTAGCGTTGATTTTACTATATAAAGAGATACTCCATCCATATGGGAGAGTTGTGGCGAGGCCCCAAAACTGTTTTGAGGCCCCACGCTGCGCTGCGCATAGCCCTATTTCCTCTCTCTCTCGCACGCTCTTCCGTCTCTGTCTCACTTCCCTCCTCTTAACCCACTCTCCCATTCTCCAGACAGCCGCCCCGCCCTCTCCTTCCTCAGGTCCCACACACAAACAACATCCTGCTTAGATAATTGTTTACGTTATTCCATATTGCCAACGTTTATCCGGGTTCTCTGTTTTTATATTTGCTTGCATCTCTTTCGAATAATAAAGAATACTGTGTTGATACTATTACAGTAAAACTCAGTGTGACATTCATATTGAATAAAGAAATATTTATAACTGAATAAATTAAAACACCATATTGATTTATATGATTAACACACCGTGTATTTGTAAATAGACACATTTGAATAGACCGCTATCTTATCGGCAATGCTGACGATAATTACTGCTGATTTAAGTAAACATTTTCATATTATTCAGCCCATCTGAAAAATCTTTATTTATTGCATTTTAACCATCGATTAGGTGATTAAATCGACTGTTGTATTCAATCATTAGTTTTTCATACTCGGTAATTGATTAAAAAATAAATTGTTTTCAAATCCAATCAATGACTCTCCTTTCAATTATGAAATTAATCTGCAAATATTCCAGGAATATATAATATAGTGAAATATTAAAAAATGTGACATTATTTATTTCTTTGACAAATAGGCCTATGATATTTATATAGAATAATACTGGGCAAAATATAAAACCCAAATGAGATTCAAATTTCATGATAGGGTTAGAAAAAATCATAACAAAACCACTAATTTACTTCTATACAAGATACAAATGGCTTTCATCTTATGGCCTGATTCAGACAATCTGTGTATGGGCATTTAATTTAAAATAGCATTATTTTTAATTTTATTATATGCATATGTTTTATTATTACTGTATGAAGCATTAACATATTATTTGGTTCCAAGTAATTGCATGATTGTTTGTAAAATATTTCACTGTTTGGTGAATGGTCAGTTTTTATTTTTTTTTTTTCGGAATCGTGAAGAGTTGTGACTCTATTATTACTTCTTGAGAAAAACAATCTCAATGTCAATCGCAATTGGTTAGGAAATATTATCGTGATAGAATATAACTAGACTACTGATTATTTAGATTCAATTTTCATTATTTTAATCAGGTTGTGAAATTATTGTAAATTTTGTTTATGTCCCCCTTTAAAAAATACCGTTTTATAACATTGATTGAATCAGACCATTGTAAAAAGTATGTCTAAGGTGAATATAAAATTAAAGTTAACACATCTGTTTTTCATACTATTATTTTACTAGATGTGAAAGTATGGATAAACTGCAATTTATCTATATTTTCAATTTCTCTGGAAAAGACACTATGGAATTACACTGGTAACACTTCACAAGTAGTGTGACCAGTAATAACATAAGAAATAACTAATTTTAAGTAACCACAGTCTAAATAATAACAAAATTAACTATAGCCGCACTCTGTGGCGTTTTCCATTATAACAATTCGAATATGACTTATTTACACAACTGAGAATGAACAGAACAAACAATGCCAAGAACTAACAAAACTATATAAACAAATAACCATTACAAATAAACAATAATATAGTTAAAAAATAATATGTAAATTTGGGTTTTGCGCATATTTTGAACTGTAATAGTATGGTTTCAAATTGAAACAAATATATATATATCATATTAATGATAAGCATACACTTTCAAATGAGATAAATTAATCCTAAGTAGAAGAACAGAGACCTTTTTTTAATAACCAAACACTTCAACTCTAGAACTGTGGGGAGTAATATAGGCTATACATGTTTAAAAATTATTGTAATTTAATAGTAACAGAATATAAGCAGATATGTGCTTATTTTGTAGTATAAGTTTGGTGCTATTCGGAATCAGACCAGTGAAAATTCAAGTTATTTTTGGCGGATTGTGATATTTACGGAAATATTTATATAGCACAGCTTGAGGTCTAAGTTGCATTTTTGAGCGGCCAAGACTGGACAGACTACCTGAGATCGGTATTGCGCGCAACTCGAGTACTGGTTTGGGGCCTTCTTGGGACATCGCAATTAACGCAGGTAGGATTGCGCGCAACTCGTTAACGGCCAGAGTTAAGTGTGTGAGGTAGGCCTATTACGCGACTGAAGAACTGAATTGTGTGCGTGTATGTTTTTTCTTTTTCATTTTATGACTCCGCCACTATTTATAAAATCATCAATACAGCAAATATTTTCTCTTTATCTCCATCTCTTTATATCAAATAAAAAGAAAAAATGCCAATCCTGGTATAGACTAAAATAGGTTTACTTTACCTTCCATCAAACAGTTCACAGCGTGTGATGGTGATTAACAACTACATGTTTTGCCGTGAATACGGACTACATCTTCAGGTTAAAGAAAACAAATAAGTCCAAGTGGGATGCGTCACAAATTAATTAAAAGTTAACAAACACAGTTCACTCAAGAGGAAAACAACGAATATTAAAACTTTCGGTATCAATCAATCAATCAAAATATCTTTATTTCATATTAGTACAAAGTACAGAAATAGTGTCAACCTTAATTACAATTTAAATTTTAATACAATTAAAATACAATTTAAAATAATTAAGGACAAATTAAACATTTTGTAACCTTAAACAATACACATAGCAAACTATTCGACAAAAAAAAAAAAAAAAAAACAATAGCAATAAAATCCCATTTTAATGGTTCAGAAGTACAAATTCATTAACCTGTTAAGGAGTGCGGGCGTCAATTGACGTCCTACTAGGTGCCCCATGAAAGAGTAACAAATATACCTGAAAATGAACCCCAGGGAGTAAGAAAAAAAAATTGTTAATTTTGTAAATGTTAAATCTATTTAATAAAAACTGCACTAAAATGGCATATAACATTGTTAAAACTTCTCTATTTAAATTATTTACAGTTTTTTCATAGTGTGAAAATGTTCAAAGCATGGATATATGCACAGTGCGACTTCACACGTAGAACACTCGTGTGATGTATCTTTTCGTTTCGGAGCAGCCCGTGTTGTATGCAGACATACATAACACTTCCTCTGTAGCCTTCTTTTCCGGTCGTCATTAGTGGGGAGGGGCCTAATGAAATGGCGACCACTCAAGCGTAAAGGATTTGACTCACCGCCTACTGGGCGCGACACAGCGGCACCATTTTCATTCCGTGGTCTAAAGTGTCGTTCTAATAGCTGACGTATTACTTTCATTCTAAACTCCATAATATGTACTTTCAAACGTGGATTTTGCTGTCTTAGTTTTTGTTTGTACATATAAAATACATTCACCATAGATAAATCAAGCAAATGGAAAAACAGTTTTGTATACCATTTCAAAGTTTTTCTTGTGCTATCATTATATGAAACTAACATACCGGACTTGTCTACAGCACCCATATTGGAGTTATAGTTTACAACGCATTTCGGTTTTGTTTGATTTTTATTATATCTTGTGTCAACACTAACCATTTCGTGCGTATCCACAGTTGATATCATAGTTACTGCGCAGCGGTCACACCATCTAATAACAATACTCTTATCATTGTGACGCACAGCTACATCGCCTTTTTTCATCTTCTTGGGGAGACATGGCAAATTTTTTCTTCCCATATTTAGTGTACCATAGGCACCAGTTTGTTTATCATGAAGCCAAGAAAATAACTGAGGGCTAGAATACCAATTATCCATATAAATTACGTGACCTTTGTTTAGGTAACGTTTCATTAGAGTTTTTATCACCTTTGCTGTTAGGCCATAATTTGTGGAATTGTCATCATCCAAATCAGTACCTTTACCGGTATACAAAATGAAATCTAAAACAATGCCTGTAAGGCAGTCACATATTACAAATAATTTGATTCCGAAACGGTTTCTCTTGTTAGGTATGTATTGCCTAAAGGATAATCTACCTTTCCACAGCATAAGGCTCTCATCAATGACAAGATTTTGATAGGGTTCTATAATTGAAGAAAAGTTCTTTCTAAGGGTTTCAATTATGGTTCGAATTTTATAAAGTTTATCACCTCCATTTTGTCTAATGTTATCGTCAAAATGCAGCATTCGCCTCAGAATAAGATATCTATCTTGTGAAAAGATTTTTTTAAATATAGGTGTCTCTAACAAGGGGTCTGTGGACCAGTACTGCTTTACAGTATTTTTTACAATGTGGCATCAACAACGTAACGGCAAAAAAACAATATAATTCATCTGTATTAGTGTCAGTTCATCTGTTCAATTTAGAGAATTCGTTTTGCGGCCCTACAGAACATTCTCTGAAATATTTGTTAGTTTCCTCAGCTATATGGCTTACGAAATCGAAATTAAACATTTCGTAAAATGCGTCTACTTCTTCCCAATTATTACCAGATAAGGCTTCAGAAATCAAAATCCCAGACTTAGAACTATCAAAGTTTGGTGTGAATGGAACAAAGTTATCATCATGTTGCCAATTACATACTGGACAAATATTGCTGTTATTTATTGTACCATTTGCTGTTTGAACATTTACTAAATTAGGATTATTTACATGGCTATTTGGAGGTATATTTACTTATGCTTGTGAACTGTTATCAGAATTACTACCTACAGACTCATCTAAGTTGTTATCTAGATCATGACTGTTCATCAAATCAAAGTCTACGTTACCAACACCTGACAGTTCATCGTCATCATCCTCGATATCCTCCTCTTCTGGCCCTAACACTTCACCCTCACATATATCTTCAAACTACACTGTTCATCTTCTTCATCACTAGCAACGTTTACTGCACGTCTTATATCTTCACTTCGTAATAGAAGATCGGGATCCATATCCATAATTACACGTAAAAACAAACCACAACAATCTGTATTCTAACTGAATATACAAACACCTTTAGAACAACAACTAGAGTACATTGGCTAAACACAAAATAAAGCGCGCGAATGTGAAGAAAAAGGCGGAAAATGTATCAGAAACAACAGCTGTAGTCGCTTTACCCGCCAACAGATGTGATTGATGCGCGCGCCACTAGCTGTGATATCAGCTGATTTTGATCGCAATATTAGTATTTCATTTGACCACATGATCACCGTATACCATTGTATTGGCATTTGCTGTTCCTAAATTATAAGTGTTTACTTATTTAATTATTATAATATACACAGCAGTTGTTCAGATATGAAATTATTTATAAAAATGACAAAGACGTCAATTGACGACAGTACGTATTTTAAACGTGGGCAAGCCCGGACGTCAAATGACGACAGTACTTCATTCCACAAAATAACCGTACTCGTCAACAGGTTAATGGAGTAAAATGATGAGTCTATCAAAAACTCTTTTAATAATTTAAGAAATTTGTTTTGATTTTTCTCCTGTTTAATGATTTGTGGCAAACTGTCAAAAAACTTGTTTCCTTTAAAAGTAATTTTCTTTTCAAAAAAACACAGTCTATGTTTTTCAATCAGTCTATGTGGTCTAGTATTATATTGATGTACGGTGTTACCTATTGCAATTTTATTGTTCAAAAAAATTAATTTTATTGTCTCATAAATATATAGACTATACACTGTAAAAATTTTAAGTTTTGAAAATAAATGTTTAGCAGAGTCTGATTGTTTCAAATTAAACATTATTCTTAGCGCTCTTTTTTGCTGAATTAAAATCCTGTCTAAATTTTTTGTAGTTGTGGTGCCATATATACAAATTCCATAGGAAATATGTGAATGGATTAATGCATAATAAATGGATTTTAATGTTTCAATATTACATGAATGTGCCATTCTCCTTAGAGCATAAAGACCACTTGAAGTTTTTCTCACCAAAAGATTTACATGCCCATTCCAAGTTAAATTTTTGTCTATAACTAATCCCAAAATTTCGTTTCTTCTACTTGGTTTAAAATCTCATTTCCCACAAATATTGTGGGGCTTAATTTTATTTTGGCTTGTTTTGTGGAAAAGGAAATAAAATTAGATTTACTTGAATTCAAAAGAAGATTTTTACTGTTAAGAAAATCTTTTACTAATGATAAGCCAATGTGAGAGGTAATTTCAATTTGTTCTTCACTTTCCGCAGTTACAATTATATTTGTATCATCTGCATAAAGGCACAATTTATTGTCATTGCCCCATACTATTCCTGGTAGACCTCTCAAGTAGCATAGAAATAGTAGGGGTCCCAATATAGATCCTTGTGGGACTCCATATTGTACAGTTAAAAGGCGAGAAGCATATGTTTCCTTATACCTAATTTTTCCATATTCTATGTATTGATTGATTTCAACAAATTGTTTCCTTTCTGAAAGATATGATCTAAACCATGTCAATTCTGTACTCTCCACCCCAAGAGTACAAAGAACATTCAACAGCTTGCTATGATCAACACTATCGAATGCTCTAGATAAATCTAAGAAAATTCCGATTGTTTTTCGCCCTTTATCCACTGATTCAATTATAGATTCGATGAACTCTATTCCTGCTGTTATAGTAGACTTATTAGATCTAAAACCGTGTTGTTGTTTATCCAATAAATTATTTGTTTCAAGATATTTCGAAAGTTGGTTAAACACTACCTTCTCTAAAATTTTTGAAAAAACTGGAAGTAGTGATACCGGTCTATAGCACTTAACATCCTCCAAATCACCCTTTTTAAAAACAGGAATAACTCTGGCTATTTTAAAATGTTCTGGAAATAAGCCAGATATTAGGGAGTGGTTGATTACATGTGTTAATGGAACACAGATAAAAGGCAAAACTGCCTTTATAACTGTTATAGGAATATCATCATATCCTGGAGAGTTCTTATTATCAAAAGATGTTATTATTTTTGCAACTTCATCTTCAGTTACCACTTCAAATTTAAATTTCGTATTGGCATGATTGCTACTCACCAAAATATTGTTTACTGAGTGCTCCATAATGTTTGGCATGACTAAATTTTTTACTGCATTCACAAAAAATTCATTAAATATTTCACATATTTCAATCGGATCTGTTATAAACTGACCTTCACCTTTTGTAAGATTTTGACAGTTTACCTGTTTCTGAATTAATTAGTTTCCATGTGGTTTTAATTTTATTTTTAGAATTCATAATCGTTTCTTCAAAGTACATCTGTTTATTAGTAATTACAATATTTCGTAACTCTTTTTTTTCTTTTAATTAACAATTTTAAATTATTATCCTTATACATTCTAAATTGAGACTCCAAATAAGTTATTTCTGTTTTCTTAAATGTTACATCATCATTTATCCATTTCTTTGATTTATATTGTTTCTCTGTAATACATAATTTTGGAAAATTAACATCAAAGTAGTATTTGAAAATGGAATAAAAGTTGTCATATTTGAGGGAAACAACAGATTGAAACACATCTAACCAATGTTCTAGGCTTAATTGTCTATTAAACATATCTATGTTATTTTGATCAAACTTTCTTACTTTTTTTCTAATTAGATTAATCTTTCGAGATTCCAAATTTAAAAATTCCATTATTTGGCCATCATGGTCAGAGATATGAGTGATTACTCCTGTCACCCTTATACTGCTGGGTTCAATATCGGTAACAAAATTGTCTATTGCTGTTTTGGAATGTTCTGTTACTCGTGTAGGAAAATTTACCATATATCTCATACCATAACAAGACAAAACATTTACAAATCTATTATAAGTATGATTTTTCACTAATACATCCACATTAAAATCACCTGTAATAACTATTTTTTCATATTTTTTACATAGAATTTCCAGTAACATTTCAAAATTTTTAAAAAAGGTATTTAAGTTTGAACTGTTTGGTGATCTGTAAATACATCCCAATACAAAAGAAAACTTACTAAATATGATTTCTGTCAAGCAAAATTCAAATTCTTTTTCTATTAATAATGATTGTAAATGAGGGCTTTCTACACATTTAAAATTAACATTTGTATGAGTCAAGATTATAACACCTCCACCATGTCCTAAAATTCTTGAAAAATAAGAAGCTGTTACATAGTCTGATATTCTTAGTAAGTCTAACTCTTCTTTTATCATTTTATGTTCACATATTGCTATTATGTCAGGTTTTGATTCTGTTAGAAAAATGTCAAGAAGATCCAAACGAGATGGAAGGTGTTGTACATTGTGGTGTAGAATTGACAATTTTTTATTTACAAATTTGTCTGAGCAGCCAGGAATTTTACGCGATTTTTTACTAAAATTGTAGTTTATAGGTAAAGTAAGGTTAGGTTGTGTTATCTGGGTGGCATCTGTTGTTGGGCTAGGAAGTTTAAATTTGATAAGAGGTTCATACCTGATGTTAAAGGGGTTTTAGATGGCTTACTGGGGACTGGTAAGGGTGGAAAGTTTAAACAATCAAAGGGAAGAGAAATTAAGCTAGGTCTAGATTGAGAAGTGCAGATCTCTTGAAAAGTGTACTGGTCACTGGTTACTGGGTGATCTGTAGGGGACCTACAGCGGGACGCCTTCTTTAACTCCTCCTTGAGCTTCCTGACAAATGCTGCATGTGTTAGTCCATGGTGCAGCACTCTACGAGCAGAAGGCTGTTCCTTTGTGACAATCACCACATTTGCACCTTTAGCCCGATGAAACGCATAAATGTTTTTAGAGAAATCTTCTATTTTAATATGGTCCCGAACACAACCCATGGGTGAGCATATTAGTGTGCTGAAGTTTTTGTTCTTAAAATGATGGGTTAGGTCAAGGAATGCCTGGTTGTAGTCATCCATGGAGGACTTTTCGTAGAAGTCGTTTTTCGTTATCAGGCTGTAGATTCCTGCTGCATTCGGACCATCTGTCTGGTAAGCTAGGTACTTGGTTAGGCAATCCTTCCACACAGGTTTTCGAAAGTGTTTTGCAAATACAACTGCCACCCCGGCAGTCATCCTTCTGTCTTGATGGAAGTCACCCGAGATTGTATGTGCAAATGCAATAGAATCAGTTTTTTTCAGATCCTCAATCATTTCCCACATGTCACCTTCCAGAACATGAATTCCTGTCACAGAATTCAGCAAGATTTTTTTGTTTTCTTCATGATTGTGTTTTATTAATTTATTGATTTTATTAATTTCAGTTTCTCCATAAATATTGTGTATGATCATTTTTGAAAATTCTTTTTTTCCAGTACGGTTGAAATGAATCCCCTTTTTTGTGTACATACTTCTGGGTATGGTGTTTACTGGGAGAAAACCTGCATGTGTATGTTGGGAAAGGATTTTTTCTAGTCCCATGTTAATGTACGCTATTCGATTATTTAATCCGGGGACGTCATGTCTATATGGTATTGCAGCAATTTGAACATTTGTATGTGTTGTAAGATCAATAATATCTATGAAACTTTTAATTAGTATCTCTTCCTCATTTATTATATTGTTATTTGTCCCCCCAATTATAACAACTGAATCCCTTTTTGTAAAATCCTTGGTAAGCCTTTTTAGGTCTTTAATGACGTTGTTTAGGGTTGCATTTGGTTTAAATATACATGATATGTTCACATCGTCTTTAGGCCATGTTTCAGCAAGGTTTCTGTACATTTCTCTTCCATGGCTGTCAGCAATCATTAATATTTTAGTTTTATTGTCTATTGTTAATTTGGGGTTTGAATTTGGAGTTATCTGTGGTTTTTCATTATTTTGTTTGGTACTAGGCTTACTACTTTTATTCTTCGTGGGTTTCCCTATATTGACACTATTTTTAGTTGTTAGTGAGAATGCTTCTGTTAGTTCTTGATGGATGGAGGTTCCAGTAGTTTCCAGTATGTGGAAGCGGTTGGTCAGGCTGACTGGGCTGGAATGAAATTTGGATGTGCCTCGATTGTTGCAATTCCTCTTTGGGACTGTGTAACTATTTTCATGCAGCTGTTTGATGTCATTAGTTAGCTTTTCATTTTGTTTATTGGCATTATCAAGGTCACTATGTAGTACATTGATTATCTCTCTGTAAGATTGCAGTTCTTGGGCAAATGTGTGTTCTAAGAGCTCAACATAATCATTTAATCTTTTAATCTCCTTAGTTAGTGATTCTTCTGGTAAGGGATAGGGCTGAATAATTTCCATAAGCTGGAGATTTTCCTTTCTTAGGTCATGCACCTTATTTTCTAATATTTTCATTTGCATGCTTTTTAATTCATTTTCATTTGTATGCCGAGCTAGTTTACAGATTTCATTACTTGGTATATGTTCAATGGCGACTTTTACATGATCAATATATAGTTGATCTTTCAGAAAAGAAATTTCTTTGTTTTTATTTGTTATGTGTTCATCTTTAGATTTTATTTCAACTTGATAACTCTTATTTTTTTCAGCAAGAGTTTTGACTTCATTTTGCAAATTCATTATTGTTTCTTCTGCTTCAGATTCTAATAGTTGAAGAGATAGTTCAGCTTTTTCTTTTTGAAATTTCAACTGAGCTAAATTTTCATTAGCTTGTATTAAACTCTTGCCCAGATTGTTGAAACTTTCATTGCTAGAATTTATACCATGAAAAATCTCATCATTGTCTGAGGTGTTTAGGTTCAGACTTCTTCTTTCCAATGCTGTGTTAGGTGTACTAGAATGGATAACTTTGTTATCTGTTAAAGTTTTATTTAGCTCCTTATCTGGTGGTTGAGGGGATTGTTTAGGAGTTTGAGGTGTAAGTTGAGCTGGTATTATGTCAGAATAATTAGTATTTTCTTTTTGGTTATCTGATTCAATATGCTTCAAGATTCCTGATTTTAAATTTTTTGTTTTATTAGAAGGGGAATAATATCTTTCAGTTTTTCCTTGTGAAAGTTCAGTCTTTCTTACCACCTGTGTTTTTGTCCATATATAAGGAGTTTTTATATTTTCTTTATTTCCTATGTCTATAGGTGTATGTGTTTTGACTGATCTTACACTTTCTTCAATCAATCCTTGCCATTCATTATCAATTTCTGAAAGTGCTTGTAAATATTTGTCTTTATGTTTTTTTGCAATTTTGTCTATAGTAAACTTTAATTTACTCTCATTGTTATAGTACACTATATCAGCAACTTGTACTACTGCAGATTCATTAGTGGCAAAAAATAATACTTCATATCTATATGAGTGTTTCAATGCTTTATTTATATTAAAAATCTTAGCAGGCCAGGGAGGATGTCCTTTGACTTTTGCAAAGACAAGATCTCCTATCTTGTATATTGTATTATCCGTATTTTTGCCCGGAAATGTCATGTTAATTTTATTACTTAAACAGGTATAAAATGAATATTGATGAATAATGCCATAATAATAAATATTTTTGTTGATTTATTCAATTATAAAAATCAATTACCAAAAACATTCAAATTGTTTTTAGTTTCCACCAGATATTTTATTTCATTATCTATATTTTATATATAAATTTGCTAAACATATATATATATATTTTTTTTTTTTTGCAAAAAGTCAATTTATCTGATGAAGATTTGAACTCAGGTCTATCATACTTCTATATCAACAGCTTGTGACTTAGTCAACTTGGCCACTTGACCTTGTTGATAATTGGTCTGCAGGTTGTGACAATAATAGTTGTAGAGTAGCAATTGCTGTAGTTCACTTCCCTAACTTGAAATGAAATGTATATTAAATACTGTACAAGGTAAATTACTCATCACATTCTCTTATTATTTCAATTTCATTATGAATGTAGTTTGTACTGTTATGGTGCTTCCAAAAGATTGATTTATGGTATTATAATAACCTTGAGTAAGAAATGGGCTTAATAGCAAATTAGTGATTAATTCCCTTTTTAAGAGGTTTGGCTTATATTTACCAACAATGACATTAATTAAAGCTATGTTTGTATTTATTAAGTAATTTTAGTTAGTTTTATTTCAATAACCATAAACTTTATAGGTTATGAATTGGTTATTAAAAGTCAATATTCAATTATAATATACACTTAGCTGTTATACTGGAAACTTATTATCCAGAGCGTCGTAACCGCATTAGTTAATAATTAAAACCTCATTCTAAAACAAATTGTACACTTTTTTAAAAGTTTATATAGTAATTCCTCACTAGGCTTAACATTCACATACTAACATCACATAACCTATAACATCATACCTATCACATAAGCCTACCACACTCATTTCACTGTCCACGGCGTGACCCGGAAGCAGATTTTAATATTGTGGTATTTATGACAAATAGTTCAATTTACTTTTAAACAAAAAGGAATATTCATTTATAGTTAAAAATAAAACAATAATTATACAATGCAATATTGACAAGAAGCTTTAATTACTTGATAACAAATGAATAATGATTTCAATACGGTAATATAAAGGGTTAATTCTAGTATTAAATGTGAACTATATGACAGATGATAAGTTAATGAATAATTAAATTGCTATAAATTATTTCTGATACTTCTAATAACGCATCCTCAGATGACTTTCCTTTGATAAAACCGAATTGACGTGGATTAAGAAAATTTAACTTCGATAAATAACTATGGAGTCTTTTAATCATTGTTTTTTCAAAAACCTTAGAGAATACAGATAATAATCTCATCAATTATATTTTTCATTAAATGTAAATTAATTTGGTCAGAGCCAGTTAATTTTTTATTTTTTAAAAGCTTAACAATACTCTTAATTTCATTTAAATCTGTTGGAGTTATAAGGAATGAATATTGATAGTAAGTACGTAAAGGTGGAAGGGTATTGGAATGTACAACGTCTGGACGGCTAGACTGGATTGTGATAAGGTGATTGTTTATCTTATCAATGACGGAAGGCTCACGCATAACTTTGCCGTTTGGCAATTCAATTAGCTCAACTATTTTCTTTGAAAACCCACTTGTCAAGTTATTTATTACCTTCCACTGCTCAGATACATCACCTTTACAGTTTTCTAATAATGTTGAATAATAATTGTTTTTTTGTAAAATTGATCACATTATTTAATTCATTAGTACATTTTGCAACTGTCATATAGTCTTTTCATAGAAATTTTATATAATATTTTACGTCTTTCAAATTTATATAAAATGTATGGTATGTGCCTATATAAAATGTTGGTGTTATTCAGGGACTTAACAACTTAGCCTTAAACAATTTAGAACTACCACCATTTTTCTTGCTATTTCTAAATATACAATTACTTAAAATATCAATAAACTTACAATACGTAGTATTTACATCATTTTAGATAATGCATAATGTTTTAACTAAACATCTGTAACACACTGTTATTTACATTGATAAAATAACAAAAAAAATGTCCCCTAACATTTTTCATATTCACAAACCCTTAAGGCCTAAATAAAAGATCGCGATTTCTTTCCGTGCAAGACATAGCACAGCAAGGAATAATATCCCACTTTGACCCACTATCAAGGCCAATCGGCGACAGTAGACAGGTGCAGGGGTGACAGTCTTAAGAGAAAGAAGAGAGAATGAGAGGGAGTGATTAGTTTCCTTTACTGCTCCCAGGTTGTGCAACCGAACAGTCGAAACTGGAGGCAATTTCGACCTCTTTAACTTGATTGACGACAGGTTGCAGCACGGTCGCTCCCATATTCCGTGCCTCAAAATTTAACATTGGATGGAACTATCTTCTATGTATAGTAAAATCAATGGTATTAGTCTTTCTGAGGAACAGTCGACCTTAGTTAGTAACAATCTTAAACACTTGTTCATCTACACTCATCACACTCATTCCATCCCTCAAATTCAGCCATATCTCTACGATCAGCTTATTTAATAATGAATAATGTATTGTCAAATTTGATAACATTTTGTTTCAGGAAATTTCTTATGAGTAGTATCATTGATTTTATATACACATAAATAGATTTCTGATCCAAAACTAAGTTTTGCGTGTTTACAGAATACAGAAATCTTTATTCATCCACATCAAGATAAGAATTATGTCATTTACAATAAACTACAATATTTAACCATGAGTCTCTTGCATGGGTTTTGAACTCTTCCAAACTATAGACTGGATCTTGAAATAGCCACTGCTGAAGTCATCTCCGAAATCCATCTGCAGGACTATCCTTTACTTTTGTTTGAAGGAGGTTAATTATCCTCATTAGTATATTGGAGAGATAGGACATCATCAAACTTACCTTAGAAGACAAGTTCACTAACACCAGAGTAGTAGTAACATATACAAAAAACACATAATCACTCAAATTTTAAGTGCTACTGGCTTTTTCTTAAGGTGATTTGTTAGAGAGGGAGAAATACGAGACTCTTGGGTCTCTCTCTCTACTCACCTGAAGAAAGTGCCAGTTGCACTGAACATTTGTGAGATTATGTTTTCTGTTGTGTATGTTACTACTACTCTGAAGTTAGTGAACTTGTCTTCCAAGGTAAGTTTGCTGATGTCCTATCTCTCCAATATACTAATTCCTGGCCTAGTGCCCTTTAACCTAACCTGATTATCCTCATTAAAAATACCAGGTCAATGTTTATGCAGTATTCTTGAAATAGATTATGGGGGATAAAGTTTGCCATGTCCAGTTGGTCAGACAAGTAGCTGCTAGGCTGCAGAACAGTGTCATCTGCATACATCACCGTCTTACAGAAGTGTTGTAGTTGGGTGGGAAAATCAGCGGTAAATAGAGTAAACAATACCGGTCCCAGCACAAAGCCCTGTGGGACTCCCCTCTTCATCAATAGTGGTTCGGATCTGTAGGCTCTTGTAGTGCCATTTACAGTTTCCCTTAGTTCAACCATCTGCATGAGGCCACTTAGATAGCTCATAAACCACTTGTGAACTGTGTCTGTAATCCCCAAGTTGGAAAATTTCTCCAGGATCAGGTTGCGGTCAAGGCTGTCTACAGCCTTACTTACATCCAGAAACGTATTAATAGTGGTTTTTCCAGCATCCAGGTTGTCAATCATTTTCTCGATGATATCATTCAGGGCAGTTGTAGTTGAACGTCCAGGAATAAAGCCATGTTGCTCTTCAAGATTGATGTTATTGGCTATAATTATATGTTGTTATGTTGTTGTTCTGTACTGGAGTCCTTGTGTAGTTCCTTGTAAATGTAATGCGGTTTAAACCAGCTGTGGTAGAAGACCTCACTAACTAATAAAAATAACAGGTAAAAGTGAGATATCTATTTTTAAGTACACTATTAATATAATCAATGGCAATATTTTATTTGAAAAGTCAATTCAGAACAAAGGAAATAATTGTTAGTCACTATATTATCAAGGAATAGTTTCTTATGTTAAATCTTTTCTGTAGTTCTCTATAAAATATATTCTTACTATTATTAATTAACTATTCTTGTGTACATGATACATCACAATGATACTTTAATATAGCATTCTTGATAAGTTAAACATGTACTATAAATGCTGTCAATAATCTGTTTCAGGAAGCTTTAGTTGATTTAGACACTAATCGTGACATTGAAATAGACCCTTTAGAAACAAATACGATCAGTGTAGAAGAAAAATTTGAGGACAAGGACTTATTCAAACCATTGATAAATAATAAAGAAGTAAGCTTCAACGTTTTAAGCATTTTATAATTAACTAGTAGGCCTAAGTCATTGAGTTAAATAAATTTATGTTGTAGTAATTATTTAGAACAGGGATCTTGTTGATTTATCTGTTTCATATTAGATAAATAACTTAGAAGCAAGAATATGATTGTTTTTCTCAGTGGGACAGCTAGAAAAATGAGGAAAAACAAAAGATTTAGTTTTCCATAAATATGGTGTTGTTGATACTTAAATTGTGCAGAACTCGGTTCTGAATACAAATATGGCAAGGGTTTTGAGATCAGACAATTATTAAGCACGTTAGAATTGGGAATGTGCAGGTTTTAGTAAAGTTACGTTTTGTTAGGATAGACCTAGGTTCTGTATTGATAGTTAGGTTTGTTTCAGTGATGCTAGGTTTTGAAAGCTTAGGCTGGGTTATAGATTAGTTTTTGTTAACCTAACATAAACTTATACTTACTTAACCTAACATAAACTTAAACTTACTTAACCTAACCAAACAAATATAACCTTTCCAAACCTTACATAACCTCAAGAAACCTAACCAAACATAACAATATCCAACTTGCTGTTTTTATTAGGCCTATCCTACACAAATGTAACTTACAGAAACTGGCACGTTTCCAACTAACAACACGCTTAATAATGGTCTGATATAAAAATCTTACCATATTTGTGATTAGGGCAACATTGCAGTACCCACATAACCACATAAAGAAATTAAATGTGAGAAAGGACAAAGTTGCCTTAATTTCATCTAATAAAGAAGTTTTTCAATTCCATACATTTCAGAAAACAAATATACAGTATTTCTGTTCTTATCTTCATGGATAGGCTTCCTTGGTCTATCACTATTTCTAACAAAATCTTAGTCTAAGGTGTTTGAGAAAAGTTGTGCAAAAGAAAATTAATAAATAAAGACAGTCCAAATCAAATCTCCATGTGGTGTTATAACCAGGAACAGGGCAGTATTAAAAATTGTTGAAGTTGTGTGATATGTTGACATTGATAACAAAACTACCTATTCTTATCTTCAAGGTCATTCTTATCATTATTGTTACAAAATTGGTGAACTATTAGTGTTCAGCAATAAAAGATATTAATTTAAATTAAATAATCATTCGAAGCCTTTACAAGATACCTTTACAAGACTGAAACCCAACCACAGTCTGTTTATTTTTGACAACAGCTGACTGCATATGCAATAGACTTTCAATCAAAGAATACATCACTGTTTATCAATCACTACTCACGGTCTAAAATTCAAATTCATTTATTTGCCAAGAAACAAAGCATTTATACAAAGTACAAAGTCTGCATTAGCATCGTCAAATTTAAAACTAAACTATTTTAGTACTTAAAAGCTATGGACAATGAATTACAAGAAAATCACAAAATGTATGATGACTAAATAAAAACAATACCTCTTGGTGGTGAACTTAGTAACCACTAATGTAAGCAGTTAGTAGATTGGCCACTGATAATTTTACAAACATTATGTTTAAAATAGGAGATTATGTTTTTGCTTGTGTAAGGGGACAACAGGCCTGGCCAGCTGTTATTAATGAAATAGAAAGTAAAGGAAAAATTACTTGGTATAAAGTTAATTTTTTTGGGCCACAAAAAGAGAAACAAGGTCAGTGTACAAAAAACAAATTATATTTTTATGAAGAGAAGAAAGCAACTGTTTGCACAGGTAAAATAATGGAAAACAAAGAGTTTGTTCAGTCAATAAAAGAAATAGAAGCAGAAATAAAAACCAGAAAATCAAAGAAAAATAGGTACAGTTCACCAAATAATTTTTTACCATTAAACTCTACTCCTACCAGTTTCAATCTTAATAAAAGCCTTAGAACACCATCAGACAAGTCTGTAAATACACCAAGTCATATGGACCTTGATATTCAGCTAGAAACTTTAACACAAAAATGCTTAGAGCTAGAAAAAAACAGGTTAAAGTGTGAAGAAAGAATCTCTTCTTTTATAGAAAGAGAAAAGTGTTTTAAAATTGAAATAGAACAACTTAAAAATAAAAATGGTGATCTAGAAAGAGAGTTAAGTGTTTTAGCTCATAATACCCCTGACAAAAAACCCCTTGATTTCCAAACCCAAATCATTCTCAAAGAACTGCAAGAAAAAAACTTGAAAATGAAAACCTAAAAGAAGCTTCAAAATTATTACAGGAAGAACTTAACTTAATGGAGCAGAAATTTCACAACTTAAAATCATCACCTGATAACAGTCTTACAAGCTTTCCTCCTCTGCAATTACCAAAGGATTATGTCCCAACCCCCTGGTCTCAGCAAGTCACTAAACATAACAAAAGAACTATAAGGCTGTAGAGTCCTCATCTGCAAGCAGGCCTCCCGACTAGCAATAGTTTTGCACCTTTAGCAGAAAGTGATGAGAGGAAGGAAGAAGAAAAAAGGGAAGATGATACAGTTGGCTTAAAAAATGATCATAAAATTCTCATATGTGGTGACAGCCATGGGCTTTTTTTTTATTTAGCTTTCCACCTTAATAAAAAACAAAAATCAAAAAACGCCGTTGGTTTTGTTAGGCCCTGAGGGCGCACAAAAGACATTGTATATAGTGGTAATATCGAAGCTGAAAATTGATATCTCCATCTTGGCAGAAGAGATGGAGTCCAGGAAGAGCCCTGAACAGGGAATGGCACGGGAGCAGCAACCATCTCCACCTGGCACCGAGGAAGAGTCGGAAAACTTCAAACAGCCACTAGTAACCGAGGTGCTTTTACCAGTTCACAGACTCCTCTTACACCTATAGTTTCCAGTACTAATGTTTCACTAAACACAAATCGTCCTTTTACTGTGTTCCACTTAAACATACAGTCATTAAGAAGTAAGCTAGACAGGCTAGAATTATGGTTAAATAAAATTGCCTATGATGTAATACTAATTAATGAGCACTGGCTTGCCACACAAGAATTAGACATGTACGAGGGGTATCCAAAAAGTAAGTTTCCATTAATTATGAAAAAGTTAAAAAGACTCAAAAAATAACTGAAACACATTTATTCAACTTTTTACATCATACCTTATTTTTCTACATAGTTACCATCCCTTTCTAAACACTCTTGGTATCTAGGAAGTAGTTTTTTTATTCCAGCATCACAAAATTCACCCGCCAAATTTTTAAGCCAAGTATCCACCTCATTTTGAAGGTCATCGCTGTTGGCAAATCGCCGACCGCCAAGGTGTCTTTTGAGCTCCGGAAACAGATGAAAATCGCTAGGCGCAAGATCTGGTGAGTATGGAGGATGACCAAAAACATCCCACTTAAATTTCCTCAAAAGTTCCATTGTTGCACGAGCAGCGTGTGGTCGGGCGTTATCGTGAATAAGCAGAACCGTGCGCGACAAAAGTCCGCGCCGTTTATTTTGTATTGCCCGCCGAAGTCTGGTGAAAACTTCACAATACCTTTCTGCATTTATGGTTTCGCCACGAGGAAGATAGTCAATCAATAACACTCCACGGCAGTCCCAAAAAACTGTAGCCATTACCTTTCCTGCTGACTCAAAAACTTTGGCTTTTTGAGGAGCTGCCTCTCCTTTTTTTTGCCACACCATACTCTGGCGTTTGGTTTCTGGAGTTGAGTGGTGAATCCATGTTTCATCACCAGTGACTATTCTACTGAAAAGGTTTTCATCTTCATCGTCAAACAATCGCAAGAAAGACTGGGCAGCAGCCATTCGTTGTTGTTTATGGGCATCGCTCAATAAGCGAGGCACCCATCTTGCACACACTTTTGCAAGCTGAAGATCTTCTGTCATGATATTGTGCACAGATGACCGGCTAACTTCAAAACTTGACGGCAGTTTACCCATAATTTCATCGAGAGTCACTCGCTTATCATTGTCAATAACTGCTCGTACAGCATTAATGACGTCTGGTTGCCGAGAACTGGCCGGTCGGCCATTACGCTCATCGTCATGAACATTTTCTCTTCCTTCCAAAAACATTGCACGCCAACGACGGACCATCTGAACGGACATAACATGTTCACCATACACTTGACACAACTGACGATGAATTTCAACGGCAGTTACGTTTTTGGCGGTCAAGAAACGAATAACACTACGGACTTCGCAACTGGCGGCAGAACGCAGTGGAGTCTCCATAATGTTTGGGCAGCACCTGACTGAGCAGCGTGACAATGCGTCAGTGACCGGCGCACCTGTTGCCAACCGAACCGCGCTAAATATCCCCGCCCACAGCTGCACGCTGTGTTACGCACGCGTCTTTTTACAGAACAGGGAAACTTACTTTTTGGATACCCCTCGTATATTCCAGCTGGTTACAAGCTCGCAAGCTCCTATTGTAGACAACCTCCCTATATTAGAGGGGGCTCTTTAATTTTTGTAAAAGATTATTTTGAATACCAATTAATAGATATGGTTAAATTTTCTTCACTACATGAATTTGAAATTTCAGCAATTTTTTTAACTAAGCTTAATTTGGTTGTGTCAACAATATATAGAACACCAAATTCAAGTATGGTTAATTTTTTTAACCTGTTTGAAGGTTTTTTGAAAATGGTGTGTGGAACATTTAATAAAGCTAAGGTGATAATGTCTTCAGATTTCAACATAGATCTTACAAAAAATACTCATGAATCAGTAAAGTTTCTAAATATCCTCCGATCATACAATTTTTATTGTTTAAATAGTGATAGTACTAGGGATAAGGCTTGTCTAGATAACATTGTGACTAACATGGATAGGGAGGGCATAGTTTGTAGTGTAATTCAACCTAGTTTATCTGACCATTTGGCAGTGCTTGCAAAATTCAGTTATTTAGATGTAAGTTACAATGGAGAACCTAAAGTTAAAGAAATCATTTCTAAAAAGGTAAGAGTAATAAATTCTAATACCATTGCAAACTTTAAAGAAAGATTGATTCAAGTAAACTGGCTGCAATTAAATAATTTTTTAAACGTTGACCAAGCTTATGAATATTTTATGTATATCTTGACAAGTTCATATAATGAATGCTGTTATGTTAAAAATGTAAAAATTAATCATTCTCACAGGCCAGATAAAAAGTGGTTCACAGTAGAGTTGAAGCAAATGAGGGATTATGTTTTGTCACTGTATGATAGACTTAAGCAAAATAAAAGTACTGGTAATGAAAATGAGGCAAACAATTGCAAAAAACTATACAATTCCGCCAAAAAACAGTACAAAAATAGAATTAAAGAGATTAAAATTTTAGCAAATGAGAATTATATAAATAAGTCTCAGAACAAGTGCAAAGCAGCTTGGACAGTCATTAAATACAATATTAATAAGTCTAAAAACTTGAATAAAATTGAGGTAGAATCTAGCGTGTTGAATGATTACTTTATTAACTGTGCTAAAGAAGTAACTGGTAAACAAATATTAGACAATAACGAATCTGCACTGGTTTCAGTTAAAAATTGCATATCTGGTGGTAACTTAGTAAATACCAGTAGTAAATTTGAGTGGAAACCAATTTTAATAAAAGATGTTCTTAAATATTTAAAAGGTCTTAGTACATCTCAAAGTGAAGATTTTTATGGCATTTCAAATAAAATAATAAAAGAAATAGCTGATATAATAGCAGAGCCTTTGACTTACCTATTTAATATGTCTCTTATTTCAGGTATTTTTCCCAACGTCTTAAAAGTCACAAAAGTTATACCAATATTTAAAAAAGGAGAGAAATCTCAGCCATCTAGTTATAGGCCTATATCACTTGTACCTATCTTAAGTAAAGTGTTTGAATATTCCATAAAAGATCAACTCTATGAATTTTTCTATCAAAATGGATTCCTCTCACAGGAACAGTATGGTTTTCTTCCTGGTCTTAGCACTTCCAGAGCAGTTGAATCAGTTGTTGAAAATATACTAATGTCTTTTGAAAATAAGTTTTTTTTTCTTCTGCTACGCTAATAGATCTATCTAAAGCATTTGATTGTATATGCCACGAATTACTTTTAAGGAAATTAAGTTGTTATGGTGTCAAAGATAGAGAATTGGAACTGTTATCATCTTATTTGAGTAATAGAAAACAGATGGTTGTTCAGGGTGATAATAGATCTAACTTTGAAAATATTAACATAGGAGTTCCTCAAGGCTCAGTTTTAGGTCCTTTTCTATTTATTATTGCAATAAATGATTTTTATTTTAGTGTGCCTTGCACAGCCATCCTTTATGCAGATGATACTACATTATTCCATAAAGATAAGGACATAGAAGGTCTATTAAGACAGGAAAAACAATCAATGCAAGCTGCTTTAGTTTGGTTTAAATCCAACTGCTTAGTAGTAAATAGCAATAAAACCGAAAACATTATTTTCTCTTTTGATCACAAAATCTATGGTAATGTTAAGCCTGTCAAACTTTGGGATTTTTTCTTGATAGTAGGCTAAGTTGGAGCTGTCACGTTAAGCATTTATGTGCTAAGTTGGCTAGGGTATGTTATTTATTAAGAAAGCTAACATTTAATGTAACTGATGAAATGATGATTTCAGTTTACTATGCATTTTTTCAAACTCATATAACCTATGGCATTTCACTTTGGGGCAACTGTACCAGTTCAAATAAAATATTCATCTGGCAAAAAAAGGCTTTAAGAATTATAAAAAATGTAAATGATTCAGAATCATGTTTCCCAATTTTTAAAGAGTATCGTATAATGCCTTTTCCATGCTTGTATATGTATCGATGTCTATTAAATGTAAAAGAGAATCTACAATCATTTAATGTTAGGAAAGACGTTCACCAGTATCCCACAAGAAAAAATTTTTTATTGGACCCCTTACGTACCAGATTGCAAATAACAAAAAACAGTCATTTAAGCATGCAAATAAGATTATTTAATAAGTTACCAGAAAGTGCCTGGACAGTTGACTTTAAAAAGTTTAGAAATATATTGGATAGTTGGTTTAAAGATAATTGTTTTTATTCTATTGAACAATATCTGGCTTGTGATATTAGTACTTTGCACTTTTAATTTTAATGTTTATTAATTTGTTTTTATAGCATTGATGTTTATATTTGCTCAACTATATCCTGTAGTTGTTTATTATGTTTGTAATTGTCATCATAATATATTTTATCACATACTCCATTTATTATGTTCATAATGAATGTATTTGCTACTGATAATGTAATTATTGACAATGCCTCTTGTACAACAGTTTGTATTTAACGACCAATAAACATCTTAAATCTTGACCGCGTCATTGGGCTATGTACTTTATGTACAAACATTTCCCATCTGACTGAGTCAAGTTCTGTGAATACAATGTTTGTCTCACCCTGAAGATGACTCACTGTATTGTGGCTGAAATGTCAGCAATGTTTGTACTTAATATACATTGATCCGGTCGAGCCCCGAAGATCAAAATTTTGTTAGTATATTTCTGTTTTTACTAATTTTCGTAATTTTTCCGTCTTTTCTGCTGAAAACATTGATCATATTATTGTTTCTTAGTTATGTATCTAGAACGAAAAATCAATAAGTTTCTTGTTCTATATAAACACTGATGTTATGCCTGATGAAACGTAACGAGGTTAAAATAGCAAATTTTAATCAGTTCTTTTCATATGCCTTTAATGTGTATCACTACATCTACTCCCTCTCACAGGAGGACGACATGTTACTATGCAGAAAAGTCTATGCTATGTGGGTGGTCCGCCACAACAGTACATTAGAATAGAATACTTTATTCTGTCAAACAATATTTCATAAAATACATTGACACGTCAAAAACTTAATAGATAGAGTTAATTAGTCAAAAGTCTTGTATTGTCCATGTGCACTTTTCAAAATCTTGAATACAATAGAATGCTTTTCTACAGAGAAACCCTTTTAATCTAAACTTAAATTCATTATTAGGTAGTAGTCTTAAATCTAACGGCAACTTATTGTAGAACTTACTACCTATAATTAATGAGCTTTTACTAGTTTTTTCTAATCTAACATATGGTAAATCTAGATTATTTTTATTTCTTGTAAAATAATTATGCACATCACTTCTGCAACTAATCTCATTTACATTGCTCCTTAAGTACATTATACATTGGTATATATATAAGGAGTATAATGTTAAAATATTAAAACTAATAAATATTTGTTGGCAGTGATCAAGGCTTTCTGCTCTTGAGATCACTCTTAAAGCTTTCTTTTGCATAATGAATACTTCCTCTGTGTGTGAAGAAGACCTCCAAACAATTAAACCGTAGTTCAAGTGGCAGTGAAAAACCCCATAATAGGCCTGTATGAGTGATTCCCTATCAATTTCACCTGTTAGACGCTTAAGTGCAAATATGCTTGAGCTCAATTTTCTCTTAAGGTTGATTATATGTTGGTGCCAGTTCAACTTAGTATCAAAGGTTAAGTCTAAAAATTTGGAATGTTGTGATTCAGTGTTATTTGGATAATTCCTAAGGCTGAATATTACAGTATTTGTTTTATCTTTATTCAAAATTAAATTATTTTCTTTAAGCCAATTTTCGACTATATTAACATTACAATTTACTTCTTCTAATAACCGTTCATAATTTGAATTCCTTGTAATTATAGTTGTATCATCTGCATAAAGTACAACACCTGCTGGAACATTAGATTTTAGATCATTAGTCGCACTAGATGTGCGATGTGGTTGAGGTTGCTAAGTGGAAGTGGCTTAGGCTTCAACTCATAAGGCTAATGAACATTTCTCTAAAAAAAATGATAATGTTTTAACCTGTCTATACTGACATGTTGTAATAAATTAGTGTTGGAAAAGGTACAAATTTTTATTTCAGGACGTTTGATGTGGCTATTGAAAATGCAAAAGCTACTTTCAGGTCTCCATTTTAGTGCTCTGCAAACAATAGATTAGGATAATGTTTTTTAAAAATTTATAAAAAACATTATCCTATCTATTGGGGGGGGGGGGGGGGGTGTCTCTTGGGTCTCTCTCTCTACTCACCTGAAGAAAGTGCCAGTTGCACTGAACATTAGTGAGATTATGTTTTCTTTTGTGTATGTTACTACTACTCTGGTGTTAGTGAACTTGTCTTCCAAGGTAAGTTTGCTGATGTCCTATCTCTCCAATATACTAATTCCTGGCCTAGTGCCCTTTAACCTAACCTGATTATCCTCATTAAAAATACCAGGTCAATGTTTTTGCAGTATTCTTGAAATAGGCTATCGGCGATAAAGTTTGTCATGTCCAGTTGGTCAGACAAGTAGCTGCTAGTCTGCAGGACAGTCTCATCTGCATACATCACCGTCCTACAGAAGTGTTGTAGTTGGGTGGGAAATCAGCGGTAAATAGAGTAAACAATACCGGTCCCAGCACAGAGCCCTGTGGGACTCCCCTCATCATCAATAGTGGTTCGTATCTGTAGGCTCTTGTAGTGCCATTTACAGTTTCCCTTAGTTCAACCATCTGCATGAGGCCACTTAGATAGCTCATAAACCACTTGTGAACTGTGTCTGTAATCCCCAAGTTGGAAAATTTCTCCAGGATCAGGTTGTGGTCAAGGCTGTCTAAAGCCTTACTTACATCCAGAAACGTATTAATAGTGGTTTTTCCAGCATCCAGGTTGTCAATCATTTTCTCGATGATATCATTCAAGGCAGTTGTAGTTGAACGTCCAGGAATAAAGCCATGTTGCTCTTCAAGATTGATGTTATTGGCTATAATTATATGTTGTTATGTTGTTGTTCTGTACTGGAGTCCTTGAGTAGTTCCTTGTAAATGTAATGCGGTTTAAACCAGCTGTGGTAGAAGACCTCACTAACTAATAAAAATAACAGGTAAAAGTGAGATATCTATTTTTAAGTACACTATTAATATAATCAATGGCAATATTTTATTTGAAAAGTCAATTCAGAACAAAGGAAATAATTGTTAGTCACTATATTATCAAGGAATAGTTTCTTATGTTAAATCTTTTCTGTAGTTCTCTATAAAATACATTCTTACTATTATTAATTAACTATTCTTGTGTACATGATACATCACAATGATACTTTAATATAGCATTCTTGATAAGTTAAACATGTACTATAAATGCTGTCAATAATCTGTTTCAGGAAGCTTTAGTTGATTTAGACACTAATCGTGACATTGAAATAGACCCTTTGGAAACAAATACGATCAGTGTAGAAGAAAAATTTGAGGACAAGGACTTATTCAAACCATTGATAAATAATAAAGAAGTAAGCTTCAACGTTTTAAGCATTTTATAATTAACTAGTAGGCCTAAGTCATTGAGTTAAATAAATTTATGTTGTAGTAATTATTTAGAACAGGGATCTTGTTGATTTATCTGTTTCATATTAGATAAATAACTTAGAAGCAAGAATATGATTGTTTTTCTCAGTGGGACAGCTAGAAAAATGAGGAAAAACAAAAGATTTAGTTTTCCATAAATATGGTGTTGTTGATACTTAAATTGTGCAGAACTCGGTTCTGAATACAAATATGGCAAGGGTTTTGAGATCAGACAATTATTAAGCACGTTAGAGTTGGGAATGTGCAGGTTTTAGTAAAGTTACGTTTTGTTAGGATAGACCTAGGTTCTGTATTGATAGTTAGGTTTGTTTCAGTGATGCTAGGTTTTGAAAGCTTAGGCTGGGTTATAGATTAGTTTTTGTTAACCTAACATAAACTTATACTTACTTAACCTAACCAAACAAATATAACCTTTCCAAACCTTACATAACCTCAAGAAACCTAACCAAACATAACAATATCCAACTTGCTGTTTTTATTAGGCCTATCCTACACAAATGTAACTTACAGAAACTGGCACGTTTCCAACTAACAACACGCTTAATAATGGTCTGATATCAAAAATCTTACCATATTTGTGATTAGGGCAAAATTGCAGTACTCACATAACCACATAAAGAAATTAAATGTGAGAAAGGACAAAGTTGCCCTAATTTCATCTAATAAAGAAGTTTTTCAATTCAATACAATTCAGAAAACAAATATATTTCTGTTCTTATCTTCATGGATAGGCTTCCTTGGTCCATCACTATTTCTAACAAAATCTTGGTCTAAGGTGCTTGACCGCGTCATTGGGCTATGTACTTTATGTACAAACATTTCCCATGACTGAGTCTAGTTCTGTGAATACGATGTTTGTCTCACCCTGAAGATGACTCACTGTATTGTGGCTGAAATTTCAGCAATGTTTGTACTTAATATACATTGATCCGGTCGAGCCCCGAAGATCAAAATTTTGTTAGTATATTTCTGTTTTTACTAATTTTCGTAATTTTTCTGTCTTTTCTGCTGAAAAAATTGATCATATTATTGTTTCTTAGTTATGTATCTAGAACGAAAAATCAATAAGTTTCTTGTTCTATATAAACACTGATGTTGTGCCTGATGAAACGTAACGAGGTTAAAATAGCAAATTTCAATCAGTTCTTTTCATATGCCTTTAATGTGTATCACTACATCTACTCCCTCTCACAGACGGACATGTTACTATGCAGAAAAGTCTATGCTATGTGGGTGGTCCGCCACAACAGTACATTAGACTAGATGTGCGATGTGGTTGAGGTTGCTAAGTGGAAGTGGCTTAGGCTTCAACTCATAAGGCCAATGAACATTTCTCTGAAAAAAATGATAATGTTTTAACTTGTCTATACTGTCATGTTGTAATAAATTAGTGCTGGAAAAGGTACAAATTTTTATTTCAGGACGTTTGATGTGGCTATTGAAAATGCAAAAGTTACTTTCAGGTCTCCATTTTAGTGCTCTGCAAACAATAGATTAGGATAATGTTTTTTAAAAATTTATAAAAAACATTATCCTATCTATTGGGGGGGGGGGGTCTCTTAGGTCTCTCTCTCTACTCACCTGAAGAAAGTGCCAGTTGCACTGAACATTAGTGAGATTATGTTTTCTTTTGTGTATGTTACTACTACTCTGGTGTTAGTGAACTTGTCTTCCAAGGTAAGTTTGCTGATATCCTATCTCTCCAATATACTAATTCCTGGCCTAGTGCCCTTTAACCTAACCTGATTATCCTCATTAAAAATACTAGGTCCATGTTTATGCAGTATTCTTGAAATAGGCTATCGGCGATAAAGTTTGCCATGTCCAGTTGGTCAGACAAGTAGCTGCTAGTCTGCAGGACAGTGTCATCTGCATACATCACCGTCTTACAGAAGTGTTGTAGTTGGGTGGGAAAATCAGCAGTAAATAGATTAAACAATACTGGTTCCAGGACAGAGCCCTGAATTCCCTCCTCATCAATAGTGGTTCGGATCTGTAGTGCCATTTACAGTTTCCCTTAGTTCAACCATCTGCATTAGGCCACTTAGATAGCTCTTAAACCACTTGTTTCCATTTTAGTGCTCTGCAAACAATAGATTAGGATAATTTTTTTTTTTTTTTATTTATATTTTCCCTCTGACAAAATCCAAAGAAAAAATTAATTTCATTAAATTTCCCCTATAAACACTTTTCAAATAGTTTTTGTGAAATGAAAACTTTGGAAATTTTTTTGGTACCAAGGCTCATTAGATTGGTAATTTACAACTTTGTTAACAAGTTTATTGAAATCCTTATTGATCCTGATTTATTGTTTATATTATTTTAAAACAGAACTTCTTTTACAATAAGTGCATTCAGTTTCACAAATTTGGTAATTTTGGCTATGGTAATTTAAATGGTTATAATTACATTGTAAGATTATAACAAAAACCTAAAATTAATTACTGAAAAAAACTAAGGAAGGACTGTAACAGACGGACTATTTGAAGTCTTTATACATCAAATCGATTAATGCGAGCTTGTGTGGCTTGGAAGTAATAATAGTACGGTCAAGACTTTAGGACGATACTAAATGATAATTCGCCTTCCAAGCCGCCATTATGCTGGGTGGGTTAAGAGAAGTAAGAAGAAACACACTCTTGTACTTGTCTCTCAACATACGAGAAGGTATACATAAGTGTAAAGACAAATAAAACAAATTTGATAGCGACATTTTATCATTCCAGGGGGATGGCCCACGAGGAGTTGAACGAAAATCTTCAACTTATGCTTGTGTCGTGTTTGATATCAAATGAAAGGTCTAATCAAGAGAAACTAATTTATCAAAGAACCACCCCTAAAGGTACAGTGGTACAATTACATACATTACCCATGTATGTATGTAATTGTACATACCCTATATGTAATCCATCATTTATAGGGTATGGCTGAGTCTCTGTTGTTATAATAAATAAATCAAAAGACAATAATAAATATGTCTAACAGAAAAAATAAATGGTTCTAAAGAATCGGCACAAACTTTCTCCCATATTAAACACTAAAAAATCAATATTTTTTTTGCCATAACTCATAAGTTAGAGACATGTGGTTTTTACTAAAATATTTTAAATTGTTATTCACATATTTCCTGAAATTTTAATAAAAAATGTTAGAGCCGTTTTTGTATGTTTTTTGCCCATAAAAAAAATAAAATTTCAAAAGATTGAGAGATACAGACAGATACACATACAGACTGACGCCAAAAACTTTTTTCGAAAAAATCACTTTTGGGTTCAGGGGACCCTAAAATGGATTTTTAGAGCAACTTGTACAAAAATTTTTGGAGGATCACGCATATGGGAGTAAGTAAAAGTAATAATTCATTTATTGCTAAGAATCTGATTGTCAAATATGGATTTTGAATAGTGTAGATGAGCGAATTTAGTCTTTGTTACAAACCAAAGCTGAGTATCTCTCCTCTCAGAAAGTGGATAAACTAATAATAAACTAATTGGTCGGTAGCGTAGTTGGTTCAATCCCAGCTTCATGTGCTAAAGGTTCTCAGTTCGATCCCAATCAGAGTCAATACATTTTGAGAAGGATCAGCTGATAATCACCGGCTGTTCATTTGTCATTGGGCTATTAATTAATGACACTTTCTAAGGAATAGTCGGCCTTAGTTTGTAACAATGACTACATTCGCTCATCTACACTCATCACACTCATTCGAAATCCATATTCGCCCATATCTTGACGATCGGCGTCTTATGAATAAATAAATAAATAAATTGTTAAAAATAACCAGGCAATTGAATTATGCCAAAATAGTGCTACACTATTCAGAGAAAACAAGGGCCATCCCATCTTGAAATCTTCATTCATGGGGTGAGATCATTGTAAAACTTACCGAGAAAAGGCTTTTCTATTTTCCTTATAAACATTATTTGGGCTTATACCTTCAACTTTTGATGTACAGTTCATGTCTGCACTACTATTAATGCTGCTGCCAAGGCATTAATCAATATCACCGTATGTGTACGGGTCGGCGGGTGGGTTAATGCCACCGTATGTATGGGTGGGTGGGTCAATGCCACCGTATGTGTATGGTTGGGCGGGTGGGTTAATGCCAGCGTATGTGTATGGGTCGGCGGGTGGGTCAATGCCACTGTATGTGTATGGGTGGGTGGGTGGGTCAATGTCAACGTATGTGTATGGGTCGGCGGGTGGGTCAATGCCACCGTATGTGTATGGGTGGGCAGGTGGGTCAATGCCCCATATACGTACAATGGTATTGACCCACCCGCCCATCCATACACATACGTTGGTACAGTGTTATTGACCCACCCACCCACCCCATACATCACAAGTTCATGGCTTTTATTAAGTTTTAGTAGCGATAGAGTAACAATAATACTTTTTTTCGTGTATCTCGCCAGTGCAAAAAAAGATAATTAAAAAAATTCATGTGTTAATCATATAAATGCTGGCCAGTTAATATTATATGTATGAAACACAATTATAAAAGTAAACTTTATGTTTGGATTGGGAAATGTTTTGTGAAAAGGATGGACTGTAGAGGTCAGTACTTTATCAGACAGGAAGTGGCAACAAAAGCCATGATAATGAATGGACTGTTATCAGCAATATTTGAAAACAATATAAGAACCTAATTATGGACTGTAGGATGTTGTTAACTTCTTTAGATTGTCGAAGAACATGCTCTGCTCGCTACATATAGTGTATGAAATTCAAAACATTTAGTAACAAAACAAAGTTGAGACCCATCCCCCCCACCAAAACTGGAAAGTGTGCCAACTGGGGGATGGCTCAAAACCAGTCAGGCGGCAGAATCACGGGTGGCAGTTGGAGGGTCAAATCATAACTCGGCAGCTGAGCAAAACTAACTTTAATTTTAAGTTCACAAATAATTACGTAATAATCAGAACCGGCAGAAGGCCACAATATCAAATCACACTTAATTAAATAACAAGAAACACAAAAATTCACAAGAGAATGCAAACTTAACACGAAAACACAAACGCTACAAATACCCAAGATTAACAAATAACAACTACATGGCCTATCTGCAGCAACTAGAGACTCAAAAGAAAATTTAAGAACAACTTAACCCATTAAGGTAGTTCGACGTGCCAGGCACGTCCCGTTTCCGCGGGACCGGGTGCAGTCTGACGTGCCCAGCACGTCGCAAGTTTTAATGACGCAGTTGTGACCGTAGTTGCTAGGTTTTGTCACAGATAGTGCTGGTTTGCTGTTCCGTGACATTTAAGAATTAAATGCCTTTGATTTTGTTGTTGTCCGCAGAATATACACGGTTCAATCAGCTGTTATTTGTTTTATTGTTTGGCAGTGACCAGTTTGTTTTCGTCTGCTCGCGAAGTTGTTTTGGGTATGTGCGTTGTGAATGTAATAATTGCGGTTGTGATATGAATCGGAAAAGATTGCGTGATTCAGAATTAGACTTATATTTGGATAGTGATTACGAGTTTGGTTCAAGTGGTAGTGAAAACTCTGATAGTGAAGACGATGTAATAATTCCCCGGTGTATGAGTTCGCATATCCATAATTCTGAATATGACGACGAGAGTGATGCTGACGAAATTGAATCAAATGTTCCTGAAAGTATTTTGTGTTGTAAATAGTGTTTTTTTTTTATATAAATATAGTTTTTCAAGATACTCAAGATAATAAATTGTTGCTGTAAGGCACCATTATTGAAATTTCCATAACAACATCTTTACTACATTAGAAACAATGAAAATCAGCCACAGTAGCCTAAATGTTATTTCTTATTTTTTTTAGGTAAACTGTATTTCAAAATATATGTTATAGTAACTTTTTATGTACAAAAATAGATGTACTTTCATAAAATAAATGGTTTGTTCATATAAAAAAATATTTAAAATAAAAAAAATTAGTCTACTTTTGAAATTTCAAAAATAAATTTGTTATTATAAATTTATTAATAATAACAAACAAACAAATATTTACTATAGAAAGTTTAGGTATACATTTTATTACAGCAAATTCCATGAGAAAAACAATAAAGCAAGTTTCATTACTCTATCAATAACATAAAAAAAGTTATATCAGTTCTACTAAACTCTTACAATTTCACACATTTTAATTGCTGCCCACTAGAGCAACATAGCAAAAATAACTACTACCTCAATGGGTTAAGTGAAAATTTAGAAAAATTTTGACAACACCAATTAACCTGGCAATTTAGCTCACATCCCATGATTCCACCGAGGCCAGGGAGTAAGCCGGAATCCCTGGGCAGCTCCGAATAGGATTACAGATACACAATAAATAATCCCCTTTTGGTGAAGATTTAAAAAAAGAAGTAATTAAAAATAAAATATAACACGGTACCGTTTCATTACCAACTGACATCAATAATACAATACACGACATAAAGAAATAACACTAACTAAATCACTAGGCCTAAAGTATAAAAATAAATAATAACATAATTTAACAGTAGGGACCTAACAAATATAAAATCTAAAAAATATAACAACAGAATAAACTAATAAGGATAAATAACAATAAATATTAACACAAAAGTTCTTTTGGATTTTAAAAGCTTTTTTTTCTTTAATAAATAAATATATGTAGGTCCCCATGGCTGAGTTCCATAAATCACTGTTCAGTCTTATTTGATTTTTTTTTTTTTATTGTATCGTAGTGAGTGGCCTAGAGATTTTCTTCTGGTTTTTATTTTTATTTTTTTTTATTTTTTGAGTCCACAAACGAATAAATCACACTCCCCCAGCTCAGCCGCCAGGAACAAAATGGAACGCACTGACCTGAGGACAGAAGAATGCTACCCAAAGAAGTAGGTGGGGCCGCAGGGTAGCAACAGGCTCAACACATGGTCCTCAGGCCAGGCTAGCAGTTTGGATGGTAGAACTCCGCCCGGACGTCAGGCTGAGGAAAATCGTCCCACTCAAGGACCCTGGACTGCAAGGCCAAACACAGCACATTAGAATCAATACAGCCAAACCTTTTTACAAAATAATACACATAACAAACTAATAAACATGAAATGGCAAAACAAAACAAGAACAGACTATTTGTGATATTTGATCAAAATAAATAAAACTGGCATATTACGAATATGTTTACTCTTTGCTATCATTTGGCATTATTGCTTTGGGGGGGGGGGGTTACAAAACAATAATACAACCTTTATTGATAGTTCGAAAACAATTCTAAAATTATGATTTAAGAACTATATGAATTATGATCCATATAGGCAAAAACCATTAAGTTTCTCTTCAGGTGTTCTTGCAGTGAGGCAGTTATATGTAAAAAACTTGATTCATTCACAAAAATTATGAGGAAATATTTACAGCAGTTAAACATTTATATTTTACTTGCTATTTAAGAAGTTCTTTTATTGTTTCTTTAAATGTATAAGCTGGTTCACGAGTTAGGGCTACTAGTTTAATAAATTGAATAATAACTATAATTAAGTACCCTTTTATTCATTTTTATAATAATAACTGACCGGTTTCTGAAGATTTTTACAATCTGAAGATGGCCTAAGAGCCGAAACCGGTCATATATTACTATAAAAATGAATAAAAGGGTACTTAACCCTTTTACCGCTGACGTCCTTTAAAAAGGACGTTGGTATTCTGTCTGAAAATCGCCGACGTCCTTATAAAAGGACGTTTCGTCATATGCCTATAATTTTGTTATTTAAAAACATAAAAAAGCCCAGTTTGGTTATCTGTGATCCTAAATAAATGTATTAAGGGATACAAAATGTTTTAATGTTGGCAATACTTATTCCCGGTGGTCACGTGTCAGTAGCAGACGTCTGTCACCACGTGCGTTCCATAGTGCCGTCAAGTTGCGTTTATTTGCTCTTGAATTGTGTTTTGCGTTATTTTAGTTTGTGTTTTGGACATATCTAATGTACCTAAGTCACCACTTAGTGATAATACAAAACGGCGATTAGTGCAAACAGATTATCTGAGTGATTCGGAATGCAATAATATCGATAGCAGTTCCGATGAGTCTGTAGTGGACGACACGGATTCCGATCCAACTTATGAACCAAACACTTCCAACGTGAGTAGTAACAACACATCATTCGCAATACCTAACAGGGCTGTGTTATCATCTGACTCTGATGACTCTTATAGTGTTGACGATCCTAGGCCCGGTCCAAGTAATGTTAGGGTGCCTCCACCTGATAGGCCACGCCCTCGCGGCCGACCCTCGCAGCACGCTCCTCCCACCACATCTCACTCTATCTCTGATACTGACACTGACTCTGAACCTGATAATGACAGTGATGGATGGGATGACATTGACGAAAATAATGATCCCGGATATGTCCACAATTTTACTTTTAACGAACTACCCGGACCAAAGCACTGCCCACCAAGAAATTCTCCCCCAATTGATTATTTTGACTTATTTTGTTCACTGACATTTTTGAACGTCCTTGCAACACAAACCAACAATTATGCACGATATTTTATCGACGTTAACCGTGCCAGATTATCAATCCACAGTAGATCACGTAATTGGAGACCAGTAGGTTTTATGGAAATAAAAGCATTTATTGCAGTACTGTTGAACATGGGCCTAAATAAAAAAGCAACTATCGAGATGTACTGGTCAAAGAAATTGTCACAGGAAACACCATGGTTTGGGAAAATGTTTTCACGAATTAGATTTGAGACAATTTTAAAACTTTTCCACATGGTAGACACCAGAAATTTGCCGAAACCAAAAGAGCCAGGTTACGACCCTTGTGCGCGATTTAGCCCATTGATTGACCATGCAAATCGTATGTTTAGACACTATTACACTCCTAATCAGCAACTTTCTATAGATGAGAGTCTCATAGGCACAAAAAACCATACTCAGCTTATACAATACTTGCCCAATAAGCACTGCCATAAGTGGGGCATAAAACTATGGATGGTATGCGATACTGTGACCAAATATTGTTTAGGTTTTACGTGCTATAAAGGAGCGAAAGAAAATGATGATTCTGATAAACAAAATGGACTTGCTTACAATGTTGTTGTAAAATTATTGCAAATGTGTAATTATTTGAATAAGGGGTTTCATGTTTTTGTTGACAATGTTTTTACGTCTATACCGCTGGCAAAGTTTTTATATTCAAAATTGACACACCTTACTGGAACTTTACGTTCAAACAGAAAAGGCATCCCTGCACATATGAAAACAAGATTTGGAGTTGGTCAAAAAAAATATTGTCTTAAGGGCACGTTGCTTATGCTAGGTAGTCGTCAAAAGGCTTCACAAAAGAAACAGGTATTACTCCTATCAACAGATAGTACGGCAGGTGATGAACTAAAAACTAAAAGGAAAGGAAATAAAGTGTTTATAATAAGTAGGCCTAAAATGATACGCCACTACAATGCTTTTATGGGTGGGGTCGATTCAGCAGACCAAATGCTTTATTGTTATTTGGATGAACGGCGTACTCTTCGCTATTGGAAGAAAGTTTCTTTTCATATTTTTTCTAGGATGCTTGTAAACCTGTACATACTGTACAAACTAAACACTGATAAGCCCCTTTCTAGACTTGCATTTCAAGTGTCAATTATTGAAGCCATCACTGAGGAATGGATTGGAGACCCCGCGCCGGTACAACGAGCAGGTTTTGGTAATGAGCCCCTTTACCATTTACCAGACAAAAAACAGCGAAACTGCTCAGTATGCAGTGCTCAAAGCACCAGTTCTGGAGGTAAAAGGAAGAAATATAATTTTGCTTGTAAAAGCTGTAATAAAGGAGTTCATCCTTTGTGCTTGACTAAGCACAGGTGCTAAACAGACGATGGTGACCTTGTAAATTTTTTAGTTTCAAATTTTTAATGTGTTACTAAGTTACGAATTTTATGTGTACAATGCAAAGAAAACATCCAACTATATATAAAATAAAGTTTTCAACTGCCAAAGGACCGGGAATCATTTCTGCACTGCCCACTCTAGCGTAAGGTAAGATTATGTGATAAATAGATTTGTGTATGTTTTCAGAAAAAAAATCTATTTGTTCAATACGGTTCAAATGTTTTGAAATGTTATACACGTGTTCATTTATACATGTACTTTGAAATAAAAATAAGTTTTATGTATAAAATATTTTTTCTTTACATAGATTTTTTATTCAAATCAAATTTTTTTTTTAATTACTTTCTGTTTGCAAATTTTATATACTTTTTAAATAAAATATTTTTCAAAATATGAAAAAAATATGTTTATATTATAGTCTGTCTAAAGACGAAAAAAACAAAAAAAATTATTATTCTAGCCTCAAAACAACGGATTTTAGAACGACTTATGTAGAACACTACAAAAACAGTGATTTAGGCCCCAGCGGTTTAGGCTAGTCAACGGCGCTAAGCGGCCAGCGGCAAAAGGGTTAATTAAAGTTATTATTAAATTTGTTTCTTTAAAGTACAAACTAATTTAAATTACAAACTGCTTTTATGTTTTTTAGGAATATTAGAATTTCTCAAATATTAGTTGGACATCAGCAAACTTACCTCAGAAGATAAGTTCACTAACACCAGAGTAGTAGTAACATACACAAAATAAACATATAATCTCACAAAATTTCAATGCCAGTGGCATTTGTGAGATTATATGTTTATTTTGTGTATGTTACTACTACTCTGGTGTTAGTGAACTTGTCTTCTGAGGTAAGTTTGCTGATGTCCTATCTCTCCAATATACTAATTCCTGGCCTAGTGCCCTTTAACCTAACCTCAAGTATTAGTTGGAATTTCTGGAATCGTGTATATCATTTCAATCACCTTCTGTTCACAACTTTAAAGTTTGTGTTACAAGACTATTATCTGAAATGCGTGGAAGGGGCTGACACTATTATATTGGCTAATCAGAGATGGACATGACTTTTGGGTGACTTCTCCACTTTCACCAGTCCTATCTCTGTGTATTGTGTCCAGCGGATTACAACAGCTTATCCATAATAACTTCACAATTATTTACATTTTGTTCCTCTCTGATATGTTTGTCCAAAGTGTTATAACCACATCACTTATGCAACTCAGGCCTACATACAGGTTTCTCCCATTTAGGCATATTTCTTATTTATTTAAAAAAGTGATGCACTTACTGATAAATATATAATAATTTTATCCTTATTGTTTAGTTCTTGTTCTAAATCACTGTAATGTACTCGTACTTTATTTTGTAAAAAAAATGTTTTCATTCAGTCATAAAATAATCAGGGAACAAAAATAAGTAAAACAAACCTTCTACAGGTTTTTAAAATAACAATTTTGCTATTTACATAGTACATATATACCTACTTAGTACTTCAAATAAATTTAACTTTAAAAGCTGCATTAGAAACTTGACTGTTATATTGTTCCAGGAGATCAGTAATCAAGGTACTGAAATGAATTTTTTAGAAAGAACTATCGATGTGGAAGACCAAATTGGTGATAATGACTTCTGCAATAAATTGATGGAGGATGACAATGTAGGTCAAAAATCATGTTGCGTTTATATTTAGTAAGTAGTTTGTAATATACAAAAATATATGGACACTTCTAAATTCACAGGTATCCAGATGGTATAAATTTAAAAAACAAAGAAGAATATATTTTGGTTATTTTATTTCGTAGACTTAAGCCTTACGTAGCTTAAGCATTAATAATAACTTGGTTATTATATTTTTTTATTTATAACCCTTGATTTTTTTCTTCAAAATCAAAATAATAATAATAAATAATCAACAAAATAGTAAATAAATACCATCTTCAGCTTACAAGATTGTAAGTTGAAGTGAACCGTAGGCTTCTTCTTGAAGTAAAACTAACACCAAACTAAAAAATTAACATTATTAATTAAAAGTTAAACAAATAACAGGTCCGTTGAAACACATACGTCACAAACATGTCCCACTGGGGGACAGTAGATAAGTTGCCTTATTCTGTACTTCTTTGTTATCAACAAGGCAGAGAACATCTGATGGGTTATTATTGTAGTTTTTGATGATAGAGTTAAAAACGATATGTACACTACATTAAAATTTCTCACGGATTGATATTTAGTTGATGTCACTATTGTTAAAAGATTTGTAAATTTCAACTTCCCCCAAATCATTAATCCTTTATTATAGCCATGCAGAATTTGAAGATGTACTGCCATAGTATATTGTAACTAACCTGTTGCTGAGGGTGGAATAATGATATCTCCAAAGTCGGGGACATGGAATTAGGTTGTCACATTTACTTAATTTTATAAGTCTATCCTTTTCCTAACTTCTTCATATTTTTGGCATATTGTTTTTTAAAGGAAGAAACTGGTATTATAACAGTATCGTGTTATTATATTATATTCAGTAAGTAATTTATATTAGAGGTTATATAAAAATGTTATTCGATTTGATATCTAATTTTTATTAAGATTTCAACTACAAGGTAAACATCAAAATGGAAAGGAAACATAAATAGATTTTTTTTAATATAGCTGACCCGCTTTCTTATCTTTCAGTCCAAAATTATAGTCCTCTTAGTTATCTGTAAAATGTATTTATAAATTTAGCTAAATAGTTTCAAAGTTTAATATTTCAGTTTTACTTTATAATACATTGTTTTCAAGAGGATTCAACTATTATAAAAATATTATAATATGAATAAGCCCAGGTTTGCTTTTATAATCTATCTAATAAGAATATCTATAGTGTTCAAAGATAAAAAGGGTTGTTATCTATAGCAGTTTTTTTATAAAAGCTGTTGTAATGTTTAAAATGAAACCGATTTTGTGATGTAGTTTAGTTATTTTATAAATGTAAATTTTTCTCTGAGATAATTGTTAGGAGTAACTAAGAAACTCCAGTTAGGAGCTCCAAAATAATGGAGGCTGAGGGACCCAACGAGCTGGTCGTAGATCCGTGTTTCTGGAGGGTTAGTGTAGATTTCAGCATCGGAACTTCTATTAGCCATCCAAGGGGTTGTGGATGGAAAGATAGCTGAACTCCTGTAGTCTCTGGACAAACCATTTGAGAAAATGAATTCCGAAGTTATGAGACTTACCAAAGAAACAGAGATTGCAGAACCTTGGTATGTGATCTTAAACTGTCCATTGAAGCAACACCAAGTTAGATGCTGCTATTCAAGTGCTTGCAAAGCCTGCACGAAGAATATGTACGGATGACAGGCGGTAACTCTGGAGCCTCCCCTCAAGATTAGCAATAACCGATCAGGCTCAGAGAATTCCTCTACCCAGGTGTCACTGCCCATTATTGGGGCTAGTTGAAGAAGTGGACCATCAACAAGACTATGGTCCTCTCTCATAGACCACTGAAGATAAGAAAAGTCGTCATAATCAAAGGACTAAAGGTCAGCTCATGAAGAACAACCAAAATGGCGTAAGAGCTCCAAGATGATCATGAATAGTGGGACTGGGAAAGACTCCTTTTCCATAAGTAAAAATAGTACAAGTGAACGTCACACAACACAAATTTTTACAAAGAAAGCACAAAATGCACAAATATATTACAATATAAGTACAAAATGTACAAATATTACGGTGATCGATTTCGGTGAACCATGCCCACCCTCAGACCAGAGGGATTCACCGTAATATTTGTACATTTTGTACTTGTACTGTAATATATTTGTGCATTTTGTGAGCTTATATTGTAATAAATTTGTTTTGTGTGACGTTCACTTAAACTGTATTTGTATCAATACGTATTATGCTAATTAAAAAAAAAATTTAAGTAAAGAAAAGGCTCTGTTTTTTTTACTGGTTTGAAGCCTAGTATTAGTGAAAATGATGTTTCTAGCATCGTCAAGAACTTACGTATATCATCTGTTGCTGTAGGCTACAAACCAGGGCCAATAGTTACAATTCTTTCCATGTCTCTGTAATGGAATGTGATTTTGAAACAGGCAATAAACCCAAGGTTTGGCCTGGTGGTCTTTTAATGTGCCCATTTCATGGTGTGCTTCATAAAAACCACATATTCAGGTCTATGTGGTGGAAGCTTCAAACACAGGTACGCAATTTAATATAATATATCGAAATGTCACTGGACTCCGAACTAAGTCCAATAGTGAAGTTGAGAGTTTTTTTCATTCTTGACGGAACTTGTACCGGCTCCAGTATTGTGGCTGTTACAGAAACACGGCTTTCATCCAACCATTTTACAGAGAATGTTATTGTTTACAGAGCTGAAAGGAAGTATGATATAAACTGCACTAGAGGGGGTGGTGTTTTGCTTGCTGTCAGCAAAGACTTGAACTCATGGAATTTTTCCTTGAGAGTGTATGGGTTGAAGTGCATGTACCTGGTAGCAAGGATTTTTTTGTTTTCTTGCAATTATTTTGCTTTTCAGTTCGTCCTAGCATCTTAGACACTTACCTTGAAGCGCTGTCAGAAAAACTTGACTTCATGAGGCATTACATTGTAATGCTGGGAGATTTTAATGCTCCCGGCTATAATTGAGAGGAATACTCCTTTTTAACTGGATATAACTCTTAATCCAGAGCCAGGTTAAGTTTTCTTTTAAAATTTATAGACTATCTGAATCTTTCACGACTCCATAGAGATATGAATATCTTGAACCTTATTCTGACAAATTACCACGGTAGTTTTGCATTAGTCAGAGAAGATAGAGGCCATCCTACTCTGGAAATCTACACTATTGGGGTGAGTAGGTTGAATGATTCTACCAGTTAGGAATTCTTTCATTTTCCTTCTATGAATTACTTGGAATTATACCATCACCTTTAATTGTACAACTGGGCAACATTCTTCTCTGCACTACAAATAATGTAGCTGCCAAGGTCTTTAATTCAGCTATTATTGAGTCAATAAGAAATAATATATCACTGAAACATCAGAGAGCTTCCAGGTATCCTAACTGGTTCTCATGTGACTTATAATGTTACTCAAGAGGAAACATTCTGCTCATAAAAAATTTAAGCGTTCAGGAGGTACAGATGAATACAGATTTATTCTGGCCTGAGGAGAGCTGTCAAAGTGGAAGGTGCTGCAGACGGAGGCATGCTTGCAGTGTTGAGAGTGAGCTGAAGGCAAAACCCACTATCTTTTGGAAATATTTTAACCAGTTTTGGGACGATTCAAGGCAGTGAGCATTGAAATTAAGTTTTGTACAGATGTCGCTGTGTTGTGTTTAAAATTTGGTGAATACATAAGTATGTTTATCAAACTTTTAATGATGTGCAATTGAATGCAGAACCTGAAATTATATATACACCTGAAAGAGGCAAAATTTCAGTTATTGACATTCCCTTCATATCTGTTCACACCGATCAGTATGCCATCAAGAGTTTAACTCATTGGCCTACTTCCACGGAACCATTCCGTGATGACGTGTATGGCACATTTAGGCCATTACGGAACTGTTACATGATGGTGACGTAACATTTTGTTATTGTTGTAATGAATTTGGTATTGAAGTTACTGAAATCAATTGGGCACAAATTTTTAGTCTTACTTTGCAATAAAAAATAAAATATATGGGTAAAACTAGGCATGAATTATTTTATGAACTATTTTAAAACCGTGAACATTTTTCAAACATTATTTCATAGCGGTAAAACCTAGTTTGATTAGAGTAAACAAATGATATAACTAGGCATTCTCTGATATCAGTATGGTATTTATATTAGCAGTAAGGTATTCATATTTGACTCTAGTAGTCCATACCTAGTTTATTTCTCAGCTGACGAAAACAATAACAAAATTCGTGTTGTAGTTGTAAGTTGTGTTCAGTTTCTGCCTGTGTTTTGATATGTGATATTGTTTTTCTTAGATTATCACATTGTAGTTTTATTTTAGTTATGTAAGTGAATCATGGCTAGGAGAAACAATTTTGACTCTATATTTTCAAGCGGAATTGATCACGTTTTAAATGAAAGTGACGACGATTTTAATAAAGACGTGAATAGAATGAAAATGCTCATTTAATAGGATTTTTTTAGTCCCAAGTAGGACCAAAATAATAAGTTGGCCAATAGGTTAAAGACTCACTCAACGTCGGGTATTGATTATATTCAAAAAATATATATATATTGTATGGTTTGTTGTCAGCTACCATTTATTAATTTTAAACAAACTGTGATTTGTATGTATATATATTTTTTTTATCAAGATCCAAAAGTCATGTTATATATTCATAAAAATTAAAACATAAGTAATCTCTTGTCACAAAGCTAAATCCAATCCATTGAGCCACTAAAAATCTGCCTCACTGATTCTATTTATGCTAGCTAATCCTCCGTAAAAGAGCTCAGGGGGCACTCTGTAACAACTAAGCGATCCATTATTTGGATTGACTCACTACAATCACATGATTGAACTAGTGTCAATCCCCGTTAATATTTCCAATAGTTACATATGCCCACACTAGTTCAGAACCAATTCAACAGTGTCCATTGGGAGGTTCATCCCACCTACAGGTACTGACATCTGACATCGTTATAAAGGAACTTATTTCGTCAATCAAGACTGTTCCACATTATGGTCCAGCTAGTATTGGGCGAGAAATTTGTTCTGCTCAACTGAAAAGCAGTTTGTAGACTGGGTTTTGAGATTTCAAGTCACATGAGAGATCCTGTGTAATGGGGAGGTGCGAGGCATTCAAGATCTTATTGAATTCTTTAAGTAGTGCCTCTTGACGTCTTATCTCTTAAACTATATTCCACAGCACCGGGAGCCAAGGAAGTGTAGTTGCAGTGAAAGTGCCACTATTAGCTCTCATGGCCCAATTAATTTTGAAATTAATCGCTTTAGTATGTGCGCTATTCAGCCATATAAGAGCTCTGTATTTAGCAGCTTAATAGACCAGTGACACAGCAGATGTATGCAGGACGTGTGTGTTGGCTACCCAAGTTATTCAGCAATATGATGTAGTTCATTTGCCCTGGTTCTTTTTAATAATTATAATAAACTTTATTTCTCATAATTTACAATGAATACATAATGACAGAATTAATTTAACATGAAAGTAAACATTACATATCTTCGGTATTCAAACTTCACTTTGTTTAGGTAATCACTGTGCAACGTTATAAACCACTAACAATAATTAATTATATGCACCCCTTAATGCTATTTACACATTTTGTAATATATATTTGTTGAATTTTGTTATTGTATGTTTAAACATGAATATAATTTATAATGAGAAATAAAGAGTTAACCTCCCAGGCTAGCCTGTTTGGAGGATTTCTTATACTATCTTGTAAAAGTAAAACAGCTATTGGCAATAAAAATGTTGAAATACAAAAAAAAAAATAAATAAATAAATAATCTGTAACTTAATATTGAATTCATATATCTTGAACATATATATAATATATATTCTTTTCTCTCCCTAATTAATCAAAGTAACATTATAACTATTTGAGCCTAATCCAACATGCATACTTTATATTTATAGATTTCACTGTAAATAATCCCTTAGTAAAGTATTAGCTCACAAGATTTGTGCATAAAACAATTTAAAGAATAAAATAAACAATGAAAGCGTAAATGGACATACATTTATAACAATTATTAAGACATACACAATAAATAATGAGAAAAAAAACAAAATAAAAGACACAAGAAGTAAATATGTGAACAACATAGTTAATATACGTTTGCACATTATTAATTGTATTGAACATAATTAAACGTAACAATCTGACAAAAGAAAAACAAGGAATACTATACTTAGTCACTAGCATTTGAGATATCATCTTAAACAGTGATTCTAAAAAGCATCTCTTCTATGTCCTCTACTGACAGAAGCCATTTTTAATATGCTTTGAAAAATAAATGATTGATTTTTGCTTATTTATTTCATTTGGAATTAGATTAAACCTTTTTGGTGCTAAATAGAAAAATGTTTTTGTAAAGTATGTATTTAACGGTTTAGGTACAAATAAATCTTCTGAATTTCTCAATCTCCTTTTATAATCATTTAATGATTTATGATTGTTGCTCCTCATATAGAATATTTTCAAAGTTTTATACACATACATGTATCTTAGGGGAAGAACGTGTAAGTTCAAAACAGATGATATGATGGATCTGTCTTCTTTTTTTTCATAATTAATCTTATATAATGTTTTTGGGTAACGATTATTGTTTTTAAATTTGAAATATATGTTCCCCCAACATGAAATTCCATACTCTATTCTACTATTAACAAGGGAAAAATATAACGTTCTTAAGAGGTCATTATTACACATATTTCTCATAAAATAACAAATTCTCAAGACATTATTTAATTTTTGTTTTAATATGTTCAAATGAACTTTCCAGTTAATTCTTTGTCAACCCATAGCCCTAAATATTTCAACGACTCAACTCCTAATATTGGTTTACATTCCTCTATACATTCACCATTACTACTAATACAATCCAAGCGTTTGTATACAATGTTATAAGCAAACAAACATTTCCTCTCAAGCAAAAGTTGATGTATTTAGTTTTTTCGGACTTAGTACCATGTTATTTCTGGCAAACCACCATCTTAATGCTTGCAAGTCTAAGTTTATTTTAATTTCAACGTCATGCCATGTATCTTCAACGTAACATAAGGTTGTATCATCTGCAAATGAGGTTACCTTGGCATAAAAATTTCCCTCACAGAGGTCGTTGATATATACTAAAAATAATTTTGCACCCAAAACTGACCCTTGAGGTACCCCGTACTTTATATCTCCGAATTGGCTTAGCGCACCGTTACATTTAACACATTGTTTTCTCCCTGATAAATAACTTTTAAACCACTTGTCCCCTAATTTCACAGTCATAAAGCTTAGTTTGAAGTATTTTGTGATCAACCATGTCGAATGCTTTTGTAATATCTAAAAACATAGCTAAGACTTTTTTCCGATTATTTAGCACATTAGCTATTCTACCCATGAAATCGAGTAAAGCCGTCTGCCGATACCCTGTCTGAACCCATATTGATTGATGCTAAAATAACATGTATCCTCCAAAAACCTGATCAGTTTTTGTTTCATAATTTTCTCATATACCTTAGAAAAGGATGACAACAATGATATTGGTCTATAATTACTGCAACACGACCTGGAGTCTTTTTTATAAATTGGGATAACGACAGCCTCTTTCAATTTTTCCGGGAACTCTTCTGTCTCAAAGCTTAAATTTATAAGATGTAGTGATACATTGCTTATTTTATTATAAATTTGTTTAAGTAGTAAGGTGCTAATATCATCAAGACCAGGTGAAGTGCCTATTTTTAAAGAGTTAACTGCTACTACAAGCTCATTTAGTGTGGCAGGGGTAAAAAACATTGACTTATTAACATATTTCCGTTTAAAACAGTTTTTTAAATCACATTGGTCAAGATTGTTTGGTTTCTTTATTTGTTTACCTAATTCCTCGGCAACTGACAAAAAATAGTTATTGAATTCATTAGCAACTGTTTCAGGATCATTTATATTTTTACCACCTATATCTAAGGTTATTGCATCATTATTTCGTTTTTTCTGGCCTGTAATATCATTAATAATGTTCCATGTTTTTTTGGAGTTGTATTTATGTTTTTCAAAAAGGTTAGAAAAATAGTAATTTTTTAATACACGTATATCATTCTGCAATTTATTCCTGTATTCTCTAAAATTTTTCGTTTTTTCTTCATCATTGGGATTTGTCTTTAGTGCTTTAAGCATATCATTCCTAATTTTAACACGTTTGCAAGTATCAGAGTCAATCCACGGTTTCAATTTCACAATATTTAATTTTATATTCTTTATATCTATTCGTGAGTCTAAAATTAAATATTTTAATTTTTCGTAGAACAAGTCAAAAGCTTTAGATGCATTCTTCTCTTTATTAACAATACTCCAGTCAGCCTACTCTAAACTACTAATCAAACGCTCTCTGTTGATACGGAGTACACCCGTTTATCGGCTGCCGGTGACTCAACCTTCCGCACATGAGCGGTGTCTCCTTGTATGCGAACAGCTGTCATACAGTGAAGTGGTGGAAAGTGTTAACAAAAAGCAGAGTAATAGTGCTTGTGAAATTGCTGACAATGTCAACATATCTGTAAATGTCGATTCTGCTATAGTAGATATAGAAAGTCCCTCTCAAAGCAACTCACAAACAACCTTCCAGGATACCCCTACATCCCACCTAGCTTTTAACCAGACTTTACCTTTAAACTCCAAAACCCATCAGAACATAACGATAAAATAAATAACTGTAAACCAGCAGCACAAAAATTACACACATTGAAAATTTTCCACCTTAATATTCAACATTTGCCAAGTAGAATAGAACCTCTAGAAATTACCATCCAAGAGATTAATCCAGATATAATTGTATTATGCGAGCATAAAATTAGAGGTCATGAATTTGAGTTTCTTACTATAAACGGATACAACATCAACTCCTTTTATTCACGTGGCTTAAATTCTGGAGGGGGAGTCATTATACTTTCAAAAAATAGTTTAAAAATTAAAAATTGTAAGATTAAAAGTTTGTTTTTGCCATCTATTACACAATTAACATCTGAAAAAGAATTTAAATGTTGTTTGATTCAATTTAAATGTGACTCTTTTTCTTTTGTGCTGGCTGGTGTATATCGCTCCCCTATCTCTGATGTTAATATCTTTTTTACTAAACTAAATTCTTCCCTGGAAATTCTTTCCAAAGCATACAGTAATGTAATTGTGACTGGAGATGTCAACATAAATGTATTAGAACCCAACTGCAACAAGTTTAGGTTACTCAATGATATTCTTGCCTCACGTAACTTTAAATACTTAGTAAATTTTCCAACTAGAGTTACGGAAAACTCTGAAAGTGCGATTGATAACATTTTTATTAATTTTAATCCCAACAACATGCAAGTAATTGGCATAAACACTCAAATTTCAGATCACGATGCTCAACTAATAACTTTTAAAATACCTATAAAAAATTCAAATAATAAACCAATAATCAAAACAAAAAGAATATTTTCTAAAGAAAACTTGAAAAGATTTTCAAACATGCTGAGTCAAGGAAGCTGGGAAGAGATTTATTCTGCACAAGTAGATTCTAAATTTAATATCTTCCATAACATTTTTATGTATTATTTTGACGTATGTTTTCCAACAGTCAAATGTAGAACCACCGACAGAAAAGTTCCTTGGAACACAGCTGAATTAACATCAGAGAGGGAGAAAATCATAGAAATAAGTACATTAGGGAGATTAACAAAAAATGTGAATACAATAAATCTAGCAAAAGAAATGAACAAAGAACATAGAGGAAACATTTTAAAGGCTAAAGAAAGTTATATGGATGATAAAATTTTTAACTCCAAAAACGTCTGTAAGACAACTAGGAATCTAATTAATACAAATATAACAAACAAAATGAATGCTGTTAAGAACATTGAAGAGATAGAGATAGATGCACAACTATGTAAAGATCCTATTGTTATATGCAATGCTTTTAATGATCATTATGTCAATGTGGTTGAGTCAGAAGTCATTCCAAAAATAAATACACTTAATATACCTGTACCCAATTTTGTAAGGCATAATCAAAATTTGAAATTCCGATGTGAACCAATCAGTGAGACAGATATCAGTAAAATAATATCCAAATTTGATAATAAAATTTCGTCTGGCTTTGACGACGTTCCTATAACTGTAATAAAATATGCTCAAAATTCACTTCAAAAGCCCCTTGCGCACCTAGTTAATTCATCTTTCATATACGGCATATTCCCAGACAAATTAAAAATTTAAAAATAAAACCACTACATAAAAAAGGAAATCAATTACATATATCTAACTATCGCCCAGTGGCCTTGTTACCTGTTATTTCTAAAATTTATGAAAAGGCCTTGTATATTCAACTCGTCAACTATTTAGAAAACTATAATTTGCTTGACAAAGAGCAGCACGGGTTTAGATCAAACCACTCTGTAATATCAGCCGCTGCTACATATGTTGATTCTATAATTAATTCAGTTGACAGAGGAGATAAAGTAATTGGGATATTTATGGATTTAAGTAAGGCTTTTGATAGTGTCTCTCATCAAAAGTTGTTGGTAAAACTCGAAGGGCTGGGAATTATTGGAAGGCCGTTAAGGTGGTTTCAATCATATTTAGCTAATAGAAAACAGTTTGTTGAAATTATGAATATAAACAATTACAACCAGTTAATCCATATTAAATTACAGTTAAGAACAATTAAACATGGTGTACCTAAAGGCTCCATTTTGGGGCCGTTACTGTTTCTCTGCTATATGAAAGGGCTACCTAGTGTAATTTCTAATGTTACAAAAAATACCATTTGCTTATATGCCGATGATGCCAATCTTCTTGTTAGTGGAAAATCAAATCATGAGATAGAGACTTCTGCCATAGATATCCTGAGAGATATTAGGAATTTTCTATCAAATCACCAATTATTGCTAAACTTTTCTAAAACTAATTTTACATATTTTAATATAAAAACTAATATCAATCCGATATTACCAACTCTGCAAATGGACAGTGTAGAAATAAAAAAGGTTGAAAACATCAAATTTCTTGGATTGCACATAGATAGTAAATTGAGTTGGAATCATCATATTGATCATGTGGCAAAAATATTTCATCAGGCTTATTTGCACTTTACCGGCTATCCAAATTTTGTAAACTTGAATCATTAAAGCTAATTTACTTTGCCCACATTCATTCACATTTATCTTTTGGAATTAATATCTACGGAAGAACTTCCCAAACTAACATGGACAGGCTTTTGATATTACAAAAACGTGCAATCCGCATTATGTTGAAATTAAATTGGCAAGAATCGGTTAAGGATAAATTTACAGAACTAGGTATAATGACTGTATAGAGTAACTATATTTATCAATGTATTTTGTATACTGTTCAAAATTCAAGCACTGTCTCACTGGTAGTGGATTTTCACGAATACTTCACAAGGAATAGAAATAATTACTCTATACCATCTCATAGACTAGGATTCTTTGAGAAAAAAACAACATACACAGGCATAAAAGGTTATAATACTCTTCCCAACATCTTAAAAAACTTTTCCAACATTAAAAAATTTAAAAATAATCTAAAAAATTACTTTTTAACAAAACCTTTATATTCAGTTGATGAATTCTTCCACTGAGACTACTTACATTAGCATTATTATGATAAGTGATAAGGATGATAATTTATATATATGATGACGCCATTCTCTGTACATGATTACAAATGATGAATAAAGACGATTTTCATTTCATTTCATTTCATACAATGGTCTGTTACACAGCTGTCAATCACACAGCCTTCGAGGTTGTTTGTTTTTATTAGTAATTTTGGCTAGGATGTGATCAATACAGGTTTTTGAATTTTCTGTTATTCTAGTTGGCTCGGTAATTAATGCTTCTATTCCATTACACACTAAAGTAAGTTTATATTCATCAACAATTGAATCATTGTCTAAAATATTAATATTCAAATCTCCTAAAATTAAAATATTTTTACATGACTTTATTTTTGGTTCTTCCAATTTGTGTTTCATTTCATCTATAAAGGTTAACCTGTAGTGTTCATGCCTTCTATATATAGCCAACAAATTTATCTCACAATTGAATATAAATTAAGTATAATTACATCTGCTGTTGCAAAATGTATTGGAATTGTTTCAATTATATCAATACTGTTGTGAACAAAAATTGCTATTCCTCCAGCCCTATAATCTTCATTAGTTTTTACATGTAGAATATAATTTGGAATTTTGTAACATTTTTTCTCATTATCTTTAATCAATATCTCTGATAATATTATAATTTTCGGTAATGTAGATAATACTGATATCTCCACTATAAAAGCATCAAAATTAGCCCTCATACTTCAGATGTTCTGATGTAAAATAACCAAACCTGTACCTTGGATTAAGAAATCAATACTTTTCATTAACTAATCAATTTAATTTAAATGCTGAATACCCAAATACTATTACATTGAAACTATTTCTTATGCTATTACAAGTTACTATATACCAATATTCATTACATCTTAAGAGATTATTAATTACTCACATTTTTCCAAGGTCAGCGTGACACTTTACAATCAATACTGGTCCATCATCCACCTTCCTCAAGAATATTCTGCCTCCTCGCACCCACAACCACTTGTATCCATTTTCTTTCTTCACCTTCCTCGCCATGGCAAACAACCTTCTCCTGGCCTGAGAGAGTGACTCGTTCACGTAGATGGGATCGTCCGATGGTAGGTTCAGGTGTCTAGTGGAGAAATCCTTTTTTCCCCTTCTTTTTGCCAGCATGTCTTCAGCATACATTCGTATAACAAATTTTACAATAATTCCGGGGGGTCCTTGGAGTCAGGCTTTTTACCTAGAGTGTGACAAGTTTCAATCATGTTGTCTTAGATGTCCATTCCCAAAGCCGTCCCCACATCCTTAACAGTTTGAAGGACGTTGTTGTTGGCTACTAGCACGCCCTGTAGTTCCACACCGTTCCTCCTAGAATATTGTTCTGCTTCGTCCAGCCTGTCTTCTAAAGTCTGTACCTTTTCTTTTAGCATTTTATTTTCTGTCACTACACTTTCAATTGTTTCGATATATTTTTTATCTTTTCAGTCTGAGCTCTCAAATAATGTCTTTGCAAAGAAAAATAATGTCACAACAAAGTGTAACTGCTATAACATTAAATTATTAATTTCTCCGGTGCAGATGGATTTAACTAAATTTATGTCAACTGACATGACAGCCAGAGTACATTTGGAAATAATTTGAAGAAACTAACTTACTTAGGAAATAAGCAGTTTTGTTCTTTCCTGTCTGTAAAAACAATCTAAAGTGAACAGTTAAAAAAGAAATTAAAAATTATTTATTTTCAATTATTTACACTAAACATGTACAATAATACAGAAAACATTTGGAAATTTATCTCACCAGTTTTTCTAGTAATGTGGACTGTAGCTTAAATGATTAGTTTCCATGTTAATAATCGTAAAGATTAATAAATATTAAATTATTAATTAATATCCAAACTATTATAAATTCTTGCAATTATATAGATGCTGTTTTTTCCTGGCAACACTTGGTTGGCATTTCAGTTGGGTTGAAAAATAAATTAAAACAAACTGTATGAACTTGGATTTGAAATAAATACCTTTCTTGTCTGAACAGAAAGAGTATTTTATTATTATTATTATTATTGTGTTTTTTTTTTCAAGATAATGTTGGGAGTTGTCTTTAATCAAGAATTTAGCTCACTACAAGGCAATCAAGTCAATATCTTAAAAGGAAGAAAGGAGTCTATTGCCATCAGCTCTAAAATGTCTTCTGGGACAGATTTCAACAATAGATCTCAGAACAACGTTAAGGTTTTAAAAGATTGTAGTAGTGATGTATTAGCAAGTGAAAAATAGGTTGATACTTGCTGCTGGTGTCCCCATGGCTCTGATCGAAAGGAAGAACACATGTCTAACATAAATATTCACAGAGAAAATCAGTTTAACTGCAGCCAGTGCCGTCATAAAAATTGTAGAAACAATATCATGCTAATAAGCGGAGGAATAAATACATTTGAGTGCAGCCAGTGTCATTATAAAACTGATTTAACACTCTAACTGCCATGTCAGTCAAATGGGGGGAAAGACTGACAGTGACTTTCCCCCCAGGCCAGCTCAATATTTACTATCTTCCCACACAGGCCAGGCCACTCAAGCAGAATGCACAAACTTTCATTTTGTCAGTCATATTTGACTGACAGCAATTTTACTGCTCACGCCATGTCAGTCAATTATGACTGACGGTTAGGTTTTTTAATTTTTGATTAAACTTCTGATATTAAACTTTGATATTAACTTCTGACGCCGCGTCAGTCATTTATGACTGACATCAGCTGATAGTATATTCTTTTTTTTGACATTCAGTCGAGCAATTCGGTATAAATTACGTCACACTCAGTTTAATGTAACCTCCGATAGATGGTGCGGCGTGAGCGGTAAATCTCTCATATTCTCGCCTGGCGGTGAGCTACCACACCACTGTCAGTCTTATACGACTGACATGGCGCCAATAGATTAGTTATAGTCAGTCAGAAATGAATGAGGTATCGATTACGGAAACTGTTGAATAATCGACCGGCGATTAAAGTGTTAAAGCCTAATCACATGCTATCACACGATGATGAAAAACCATTTACTTGTGACCAGTGTCCTTTTAAAACTGCTAAAAAGCGTTATCTAAAAAGGTACATGCAAACACACAGTTATGAAAATATATTTCACTGTATCCAGTGTCCTTATAAAACTGCTATAAAGCGTAATCTAAAATACCACATGCAAACACACAGTGATGAAAAACCATTCAACTGTGACCAGTGTCCTTATAAAACAGTCCAAAGGCATGATCTAAAAACCCACATGCTATCACACCACATTTATAAAAAGCCCTTTAACTGTGACCAGTGTTCTTATAAAACCGCTGTAAAGCAACATCTTAAAAACCACATGCAAATACACAATGATGAAAAACCATTCATCTGTGACCTGTTTTCTTATAAAACAGCCCTTAAGCATAATCTAAAAACCCACATGCAAGTACGCCACAATGATGAAAAAGCATTTAATTGTAGCTAATGTTCTTATAAAACACCCCTAAAGCAAAGTTTAGAAACCCATTTTCAAGGACACCACAATGATATAAAGCCATTTAACTGTGACCATTGTCCTTATAAAACGGCTCTAAAGCGTAGTTTAAAATTACACATGCAAACACACAGTGATGAAAAACCATTTAACTGTGACCAGTGTACCTATAAAACAGGCCTAAAGTATAATTTAAAGTTACACATGCAAACACATAATGATGAAAAGCCATTTAACTGTGACCAATGTACCTATAAAACAGGCCTTAAGCATAATCTAAAAGCCCACATGGAAACACATAATGATAAAAAGCCATTTTACTGTGACCAATGCCCCTATAATACGTCTCAAAAGCAAAATTTTGAAAAACACATTCAATCAATGCACAATGATGAAGAAACATTTAACTTTGACTAGGCTCCTTATTAAATGGCTCTAAAGTAACGTCTAAAAAACCACATACAAATACACAATGATGAATCCATTTAAATGTAAACAGTGTTCTTATAAAACAGCCCTAATGCATAATCTTAAAACCTACATGCAATTACACCACAATTTTATGAAAAGGCATTTATTTGTAGCCAATGTAATTATAAAGCAGTGCTACAGACAGCGCGGTGAAGATCCAGCCTCGAGCCCGCTGAGTGTTGATAGGCTGGGGACGGGTGGAGAGCCCGATATGCCTGCAGTCTTAAAACATTCGCCACTGCCAGAATTTCCCAAGAAACAAATCTTTCCCATGCTTGCTTCTAAAATAAGATGAGTTAATTTTTCCCACGGATACACCTGAAGTACGTTTCTATATTACGAGCAATATGTTTACTTGTGGATAAAGAGTGTTTAGAATTCTTAATACATTTTTTAGAAGTCTACATTTAATAATATTACCAATAAAATAAAAAAATAGGGAACCTAATTAAATTAGTTTGAGTTCTTTAAATCATTATAAGAAATTGTGTAAATAATTACAGTCGAAGGTAATAATTTATAAGCATCGCTTAGTAATTTAGTCAATTTAATAAATTGTTGTCTCACACATTTCACTACAAAAAGTTACTTTAAATAAAAATTTCAAACACAAACAATTTATTTGAACCAATTTAAACGAGAATTTTAACGAAAGATATGTATTTTTACGGAACGGGAAATCGCATAAATATTGTTCTTAGTGACAATAAGAAATATGTAATGCATAGTTCCTTTATTTCAATTAAAGTTATTAACATATTTATAATTCTTATGACATATTTCATTGTTGTTATTGATATACGATTTACTTTTTTATATTTTAAACACTTAATATATTTAATATTTTCATTTTAAATACTAGTTTAAATATAATAAATAGCAAAATTCAAATACTCCATAAACACGTAAACAATCGCCCTTTACGATTGGCCAGTGACCGTCTCGCTCAGAGTCGATGTTTTTATATGACTAGTAGGCCAGCCACGAGGCTGGACCTTCGCCGAGCGTACTGTAAAGCCTTATCTAAATAACCATATGCAATCACACCACAATAATAAAAGCCCATTTAACTGTCACCAGTGTCCTTTTAAAATGGCTCTAAAGCGTAGTTTAAAATTACATATGCAAACACATAAAGATGAAAACCATTTAATTGTTACCTGTGTTCTTATAACATTTCTTTAAAGTGTAGTTTAAAATGACACATAGAAGCACAAAATTATGAAACCTTTTAACTGTGACCAGTGTTCTTATAAACCAATCCTAAAGCAGTATCTAAATAACCACATGCAATCACACCACAATGATAATAAGCCATTTACCTTAGCCAATGTCCTTATAAAATGTCTTTAAAGGGAAACCTTAAAAAAACACATGCAATCAATGCATAATGATGAAAAAGCGTTTAACTGTAACCAGTGTCCTTATAAATAGGTTCTAAAGCGTAGTTTATAAATACACATCCAATCACACGATGATAAATAGCCATTTAACTGTAACAAGTATTCTTATAAGTTAAATTTAAAGCTTTCCCTGTGAAAGGAACAAGAATTTAAAATTGGACATCAAATTGTTTGGGAGGGGTGACAAATGTAAGAAGAACACCTACCTCGCAAACTCTTCTCTCTAGACTACTTGGCAGCGAACTGCAAATAGGCTTCGTGCTGCCGCTCCTCTACCACCGCTTTTGCTATTGTTACATGGGCGAACAAACATGTTTGCTTGTGATGGCAGGAAAGCTACAGTCAGGTTTCGTAGTGCTTATACATGTCGAAGAAGAATTATTTACATAATGTCTATAGTTCAAAAGTTTACTTTCTTAATTAAAATAGTGCTGTTTCGTCTTATAACAGATTTTGTTTTCATTCAAGTAGATAACTTTTTGAACAAAACTTATTGTGTACAAAATTGAAAAGTGTTGTTATTTGTAATTAATTCAGTTTACACGCCTACAGGCTATATATAAATTTACATTGTAATAACTGTATATAAAAATCTATTCTATTGTATGCATCTTTGTTCCTTTTTCAATAATATGGTTCATTCACTTTTTTTACACTTTAAAATAATATTGGTTCAAAGGAATGCTAATAATATTTGCTATCTGCATAATATCAAGCACTACTTTTAAATTCTACAATCAGATATACATTGGTTAAATTTATTTTTATAAATAGTAAAATGTAAATACTTTCATTATTCATTTCTAAGATGCTGATTGTAGAGATATGGGCGAATATGAGGGGTGATTGAGTGTAGACGAACGAGTGAAGTGATTGTTACTATCTGAGTTCGACTTAGCTCAGAAAGGACGATTTATTAATATCCCAATAGCCAATACTATAAGACAAATAACTGTAGATTTGTAATTCCCAGTTTTGTTAGTATACTAGTGGTCTTCTTTCTCTTACAACAGAAACATTTTTATTCTGAATTATTTCTTTATGTTTATAGGATATCAGCCTACCTTTGGAATTTCAAAGATTTATATCTTAATGTATGACTGAATGTAAACAGGCCATGATGATGTTAGATAACTAAAATTGTCAGACAGTAGGGAGTGATAAAAAATTGCATTAAGTTTATCTTCCATAGAGACTACAACTATTTTACATTTGGAATCCATTCTAATAGACATAAGTTCAATAAAACTACAGTAATTTAGAAATAATAAACAAACACAACTTAAACTGTATATTTCTGAAATTTCTCTAAAAGAATAAGTTAAGTAGTGATGGATCGATCGGGTGATCTTGGTGTCCATTCTACAGCTCCCCTTCGCCCAATATTATGAATATCTTGTTACAGTCTGTTTTTGTTAGTGTCATTTTTGTTAATTCACTAGCTTATCACAGTTGAAACACAAGGGACTTGCTAAAGAGAATTGTAAACAGCATTGATAATCGGAACAGATTCTAAATTAGAAATATAACTTTAACTGATTGGAAAGGATAATAAATGCCTGAAATATTACTCGTTTTGCAAAAAGTATTGTATTAAGATAAACTTGAAAGTCCAGAACAGACCCTTTAATACATCATTATACATATTGTAAAGAAAAGGGTTACTAATATTTATTGTACAGTTTATGAATGTTTCTTTTATCATTTTTTATGTCTCCAATGTCAATCTATTGAAAACAAAATAATGTCACAAGAAAGTGTAACTGCTATAACATTAAATTATTAATTTCTCCGGTGCAGATGGATGTAACTAAATTTATGTCAACTGACATGACAGCCAGAGTACATTTGGTAATAATTTGAAGAAACTAACTTACTCAGGAAATAATTATTCATTATTCATCTCTAAGACGCCGATCGTAGAGATATGGGCGAATATGAGGAGTGAATGAGTGTGATGAGTGTAGATGAACGAGTGTAGTCATTGTTACTATCTGAGTTCGGCTTAGCTCAGAAAGGACTATTTATTAATAGCCCAATAGCCAGGTAGCCAGGGCAACTATGGGACCTACAGCTTTACGTGGAATCCGAACCACGTAGTGTTGGTCTGATTTTCAGCTAACTGACAAGTCTGACACTCAGCTCTCTTCCCTACACAACATGCGAACCTTGACTACCATTCAACACGGACACTCCAGACTTCTCTAGTAGTGTCTACGTTGATGACAACCATTGAGCGGGCGCCGTGTCGGTATTAAGAGAACCGAGCATGGAACCTATCGCCTACAATCTCCCAAACACTTTGTCCCCGAGTAGCTGGGTTACAGCACTGCGCCACCAGTGCCGACTTTGTTTTGTTCTTTCCTGTCTGTAAAAACAATCTAAAGTGAACAGTTAAAAAAGAAATTAAAAATGATTTATTTTCAATTATTTACACTAAACATGTACAATAATACAGAAAACATTTGGAAATTTATCCCAACACTTTTTTTAGTAATGTGGACTGTAGCTTAAATGATTAATTTCCATGTTAATGATTGTAAAGATTAATAAATATTAAATTATTAATTAATATCCAAACTATTATAAATTCTTGCAATTAATGGATGCTGTTTTTTACTGGCAACACTTGGTTGGCATTTCAGTTGGGTTGAAAAATAAATTAAAACAAACTGTATGTACTGTACTTGGATTTGAAATAAATACCTTTCTTGTCTGAACAGAAATAGTATTTTATTATTATTATTGTTTTTTTTTTTTTTTTTTTCAAAATAATGTTGGGAGTTGTCTGTAATCAAGAATGTAGCTCACTACAAGTCAATATCTTAAAAGGAAGAAAGGAGTCTATTGCCATCAGCTCTACAATGTCTTCTGGGACAGAATTCAACAATAGATGTCAGAACTACGTTAAGGTTTTAAAAGATTGTAGTAGTGATGTATTAGCAAGTGAAAAACAGGTTGATACTTGCTGCTGGTGTCCCCATGGCTCTGATCGAAAGGAAGAACACATGTCAAACATAAAGATTCACAGAGAAAATCAGTTTAACTTTAGCCAGTGCCATCATAAAAATTGTAGAAACAATATCATGCTAATAAGCGGAGGAATAAATACATTTGTGTGCAGCCAGTGTCATTATAAAACTGATTTAAAGCCTAATCACATGCTATCACACAATGATGAAAAACCATTTACTTGTGACCAGTGTCCTTTTAAAACTGCTAAAAAGCGTTATCTAAAAAGGCACTTGCAAACACACAGTTATGAAAATATATTTCACTGTAACCAGTGTCCTTATAAAACTGCTATAAAGCGTAATCTAAAATACCACATGCAAACACACAGTGATGAAAAACCATTCAACTGTGACCAGTGTCCTTATAAAACAGTCCAAAGGCATGATCTAAAAACCCACATGCTATCACACCACATTTATAAAAAGCCCTTTAACTGTGACCAGTGTTTTTATAAAACCGCTGTAAAGCAACATCTTAAAAACCACATGCAAATACACAATGATGAAAAACCATTCATCTGTGACCTGTGTTCTTATAAAACAGCCCTTAAGCATAATCTAAAAACCCACATGCAAGTACGCCACAATGATGAAAAAGCATTTAATTGTAGCTAATGTTCTTATAAAACACCCCTAAAGCAAAGTTTAGAAAACCATTTTCAAGGACACCACAATGATATAAAGCCATTTAACTGTGACCATTGTTCTTATAAAACGGCTCTAAAGCGTAGTTTAAAATTACACATGCAAACACACAGTGATGAAAAACCATTTAACTGTGACCAGTGTACCTATAAAACAGGCCTAAAGTATAATTTAAAGTTACACATGCAAACACATAATGATGAAAAGCCATTTAACTGTGACCAATGTACCTATAAAACAGGCCTTAATCATAATCTAAAAGCCCACATGGAAACACATAATGATAAAAAGCCATTTTACTGTGACCAATGCCCCTATAATACGTCTCAAAAGCAAAATTTTGAAAAACACATTCAATCAATGCACAATGATGAAGAAACATTTAACTTTGACTAGGCTCCTTATTAAATGGCTCTAAAGTAATGTCTAAAAAACCACATACAGATACACAATGATGAATCCATTTAAATGTAAACAGTGTTCTTATAAAACAGCCCTAATGCATAATCTTAAAACCTACATGCTATTACACCACAATTTTATGAAAAGGCATTTATTTGTAGCCAATGTTCTTATAAAGCAGTGCTACAGACAGCGCGGTGAAGATCCAGCCTCGAGCCCGCTGAGTGTTGATAGGCTGGGGACGGGTGGAGGGCCCGATATGCCTGCAGTCTTAAAACATTCGCCACTGCCAGACTTTCCCAAGAAACAAATCTTTCCCATGCTTGCTTCTAAAATAAGATGAGTTATAAATTAAATTTTTTTTTTTACCTTAGTATTGCCTGAAGATCTTGAATATTTTTCTTTACTCCAATATATATTTCGCCACTAGGTGTGGCATCTTCAAGGAGATATTGTTTTAAAATAATTATAATCACAAACACTATTTATATTATTTACACATGTTATAATTTTTATATTATTGTTTTGTTTTCTCTTTTGCGCTGTTGCCAAATTGGTGAGGTGTTGCCAGTTTTCTTTTTTGCTTCTTCTAGGTTGTGGATGGTTTTAAAGATGATTGAGTTATGGTAGTCTTCTTTTTTATTAAGTAGGGTGTCAGGTTCTATATTTATGTGCTTGAAAATATGATAGCTTTCTTGAACTTTGGCTACAGATTTGGATTTTGTTTTGTGGAGTATTTTTAGTGAATCGGAGAATGTTATATTGTGGTCTGGGTTTTGTTTAAGGTGTTTTGCTACCATTGAACTGGGGTTTGTATGGTGTTTAGCGTTATGTTCTTTAAATCTTTGTATGAACGATCGGTTTGTGTAGCCAATGTATTGTTTATTGCATGGGGGTGGACATGTGATTCTATAAACTCCGCTTGTATTTTCTGGACATTGCTTGATGGATTCTGTTTTATATGTTGGTATTGGGTTGGTTATAACTTTGTAAGCTGGGGTATATCCTGCTTTTTTAAATATTCTACCAACTTTTTCTGTGAGCTTGTCAGTATAGTTGATAGTTACATATTTTGGTTTAGTTTTCTGGGTGTCTTGGAAATTTTCGTTGTTTGTTGTTTTATTAATCTTTTTGTGAATTCTATTGATCATTGTGTTAATTATTGATATATTATATCCATTGTTTGTTGCTATGGTTTCTATTATTTGTTTTTCTTTACGGTATTCTTCGTCATCGAGATTGTAATTAAGTAATCTGTAAGTTAGTGAACGAAAAGCTGCCATTTTTTGGTTGTAAGGGTGGTTTGAGTCTGCAGGTATAACAAGATCTGTTTGGGTAGGTTTTCTGAAAATGCCAATTTTAACAGTTTTATTCTGTGTTTTGGATATGGTTATGTCTAGAAAATTGATAGAGTTGTGTTTTTCAGTTTCCATTTTGAATTTGATGTTATTGTGCATTTGATTTAAATAATTTAGAAATGTTTTGGATTGTCTTTCGTTGGTATTTAGTATTATAAATGCATCGTCTACATATCGAGCATAGAATTTAATTTTATTTAATTATGAGTTATGTTCGGAGAGTATGTATTTTTCTTCAAAGTTTTGCATGTAGAGTTCAGCTAGAGTGGCTGATAACGGACCTCACATTGGAAGACCTTGAGGGTTATGGTAAATTTTGTTGTTATATGAAAAATAATTTTGTTCTGTTATGATTGTTGTTATTTTTACTATATCGTTTATTTCTTCCTCTTCAAAGTTGTTTGATGCTTTCAATTTCTCTTTAAGTATTTCTATGGCTTCTTTGCTTGGTATGTTTCGGTATATGTTAATAAATAATATATCAATAATTAACACAATGATCAATAGAATTCACAAAAAGATTAATAAAACAACAAACAACGAAAATTCCCAAGACACCCAGAAAACTAAACCAAAATATGTAACTATCAACTATACTGACAAGCTCACAGAAAAAGTTGGTAGAATATTTAAAAAAGCAGGATACACCCCAGCTTACAAAGTTATAACCAACCCAATACCAACATATAAAACAGAATCCATCAAGCAATGTCCAGAAGATACAAGCGGAGTTTATAGAATCACATGTCCACCCCCATGCAATAAACAATACATTGGCTACACAAACCGATCGTTCATACAAAGATTTAAAGAACATAACGCTAAACACCATACAAACCCCAGTTCAATGGTAGCAAAACACCTTAAACAAAACCCAGACCACAATATAACATTCTCCGATTCACTAAAAATACTCCACAAAACAAAATCCAAATCTGTAGCCAAAGTTCAAGAAAGCTATCATATTTTCAAGCACATAAATATAGAACCTGACACCCTACTTAATAAAAAAGAAGACTACCATAACTCAATCATCTTTAAAACCATCCACAACCTAGAAGAAGCAAAAAAGAAAACTGGCAACACCTCACCAATTTGGCAACAGCGCAAAAGAGAAAACAAAACAATAATATAAAAATTATAACATGTGTAAATAATATAAATAGTGTTTGTGATTATAATTATTTTAAAACAATATCTCCTTGAAGATGCCACACCTAGTGGCGAGATATATATTGCAGTAAAGAAAAAAGAAAAATATTCAAGATCTTCAGGCAATACTAAGGTAAAAAAAAAAATTTAATTTATAAAATCAGATCTTGAAACTGGGTTCATAAAAGATTTAAGATAAGTTAATTTTTTCCCACGGATACACCTGCAGTACGTCTATATTACGAGCAATATGTTTACTTGTGGATAAAGAGTGTTTAGAATTCTTAATACATTTTTTTAGTAGTCTACATTCAATAATATTAACAATAAAATAAAAAAATAGGGAACCCAATTAAATTAGTTTGATTTCTTTAAATCATTATTAGAAATTGTGTAAATAATTACAGTCGAAGGTAATAATTTATAAGCATCGCTTAGTAATTAAGTCAATTTAATAAGTTGTTGTCTCACACATTTCACTACAAAAAGTTACTTTAAATAAAAATTTCAAACACAAACAATTTCTTTTGAACCAATTTAAACGAGAATTTTAACGAAAGATATGTATTTTTACGGAACGGGAAATCGCATAAATATTGTTCTTAGTGACAATAAGAAATATGTAATGCATAGTTCCTTTATTTCAATTAAAGTTATTAACATATTTATAATTCTTATGACATATTTCATTGTTGTTATTGATATACGTTTTAATTTTTTATATTTTAAACACTTAATATATTTAATATTTTCATTTTAAATACTAGTTTAAATATAAGAAATAGCAAAATGCAAATACTCCATAAACACGTAAACAATCGCCCTTTACGATCGGCCAGTGACCGTCTCGCTCAGAGTCGATATTTTTATATGACTAGTAGGCCAGCCACGAGGCTGGACCTTCGCCGAGCGTACTGTAAAGCCTTATCTAAATAATCATATGCAATCACAACACAAGAATAAAAGCCCATTTAACTGTCACCAGTGTCCTTTTAAAATGGCTCTAAAGCGTAGTTTAAAATTACACATGCAAACACATAATGATGAAAAACCATTTAATTGTTACCTGTGTTCTTATAAAATTTCTTAAAGTGTAGTTTAAAATGACACATAGAAGCACAAAATTATGAAACCTTTTAACTGTGACCAGTGTTCTTATAAACCAATCCTAAAGCAGTATCTAAATAACCACATGCAATCACACCACAATGATAATAAGCCATTTACCTTAGCCAATGTCCTTATAAAATGTCTCTAAAGGGAAACCTTAAAAAAACACATGCAATCAATGCATAATGATGAAAAAGCGTTTAACTGTAACCAGTGTCCTTATAAATAGGTTCTAAAGCGTAGTTTATAAATACACATCCAATCACACGATGATAAATATCCATTTAACTGTAACAAGTATTCTTATAAGTTAAATTTAAAGCTTTCCCTGTGAAAGGAACAAGAATTTAAAATTGGACATCAAATTGTTTGGGAGGGGTGACAAATGTAAGAAGAACACCTACCTCGCAAACTCTTCTCTCTAGACTACTTGGCAGCGAACTGCAAATAGGCTTCGTGCTGCCGCTCCTCTACCACCGCTTTTGCTATTGTTACATGGGCGAACAAACATGTTTGCTTGTGATGGCAGGAAAGCTACAGTCAGGTTTCATAGTGCTTATACATGTCGAAGAAGAATTATTTACATAATGTCTATAGTTCAAAAGTTTACTTTCTTAATTAAAATAGTGCTGTTTCGTCTTATAACAGATTTTGTTTTCATTCAAGTAGATAACTTTTTGAACAAAACTTATTGTGTACAAAATTGAAAAGTGTTGTTATTTGTAATTAATTCAGTTTACACGCCTACAGGCTATATATAAATTTACATTGTAATAACTGTATATAAAAATCTATTCTATTGTATGCATCTTTGTTCCTTTTTCAATAATATGGTTCATTCACCTTTTTTTACACTTTAAAATAATATTGGTTCAAAGGAATGCTAATAATATTTGCTATCTGCATAATATAAAGCACTACTTTTAAATTCTACAATCAGATATACATTGGTTAAATTTATTTTTATAAATAGTAAAATGTAAATACTTTCATTATTCATTTCTAAGATGCTGATTGTAGAGATATGGGCGAATATGAGGGGTGATTGAGTATAGACGAACGAGTGAAGTGATTGTTACTATCTGAGTTCGACTTAGCTCAGAAAGGACGATTTATTAATATCCCAATAGCCAATACTATAAGACAAATAACTGTAGATTTGTAATTCCCAGTTTTGTTAGTATACTAGTGGTCTTCTTTCTCTTACAACAGAAACATTTTTATTCTGAATTATTTCTTTATGTTAATAGGATATCAGCCTACCTTTGGAATTTCAAAGATTTATATCTTAATGTATGACTGAATGTAAACAGGCCATGATGATGTTAGATAACTAAAATTGTCAGACAGTAGGGAGTGATAAAAAATTGCATTAAGTTTATCTTCCATAGAGACTACAACTATTTTACATTTGGAATCCATTCTAATAGACATAAGTTCAATAAAACTACAGTAATTTAGAAATAATAAACAAACACAACTTAAACTGTATATTTCTGAAATTTCTCTAAAAGAATAAGTTAAGTAGTGATGGATCGGGTGATCTTGGTGTCCATTCTACAGCTCCCCTTCGCCCAATATTATGAATATCTTGATACAGTCTGTTTTTGTTAGTGTCATTTTTGTTAATTCACTAGCTTATCACAGTTGAAACACAAGGGACTTGCTAAAGAGAATTGTAAACAGCATTGATAATCGGAACAGATTCTAAATTAGAAATATAACTTTAACTGATTGGAAAGGATAATAAATGCCTGAAATATTACTCGTTTTGCAAAAAGTATTGTATTAAGATAAACTTGAAAGTCCAGAACAGACCCTTTAATACATCATTATACATATTGTAATGAAAAGGGTTACTAATATTTATTGTATAGTTTCTGAATGTTTCTTTTATCATTTTATATGTCTCCAATGTCAATCTATTGAAAACAAAATAATGTCACAAGAAAGTGTAACTGCTATAACATTAAATTATTAATTTCTCCGGTGCAGATGGATTTAACTAAATTTATGTCAACTGACATGACAGCCAGAGTACATTTGGAAATAATTTGAAGAAACTAACTTACTTAGGAAATAAGCAGTTTTGTTCTTTCCTGTCTGTAAAAACAATCTAAAGTGAACAGTTAAAAAAGAAATTAAAAATTATTTATTTTCAATTATTTACACTAAACATGTACAATAATACAGAAAACATTTGGAAATTTATCTCACCACTTTTTCTAGTAATGTGGACTGTAGCTTAAATGATTAATTTCCATGTTAATGATTGTAAAGATTAATAAATATTAAATTATTAATTAATATCCAAACTATTATAAATTCTTGCAATTAATGGATGCTGTTTTTTTCTGGCAACACTTGGTTGGCATTTCAGTTGGGTTGAAAAATAAATTAAAACAAACTGTATGTACTGTACTTGGATTTCAAATAAATACCTTTCTTGTCTGAACAGTAAGAGTATTTTATTATTATTAATGTTTTTGTTTGTTTTTTTTTTCAAGATAATTTTGGGAGTTGTCTGTAATCAAGAATGTAGCTCACTACAAGGCAATCAAGTCAATATCTTAAAAGGAAGAAAGGAGTCTATTGCCATCAGCTCTACAAAGTCTTCTGGGACAGATTTCAACAATAGATCTCAGAACAACGTTAATGTTTTAAAAGATTTTAGTAGTGATGTATTAGCAAGTGAAAAACAGGTTGATACTTGCTGCTGGTGCCCTCATGGCTCTGAACGAAAGGAAGAACACATGTCAAACATAAAGATTCTCAGAGAAAATCAGTATAACTGCAGTCAGTGCCATCATAAAACTGATTTAAAGCCTAATCACATGCAATCATATGATGATGAAAAACCATTTACTTGTGACCAGTGTCCTTTTAAAACTGCTAAAAATCGTTATCTAAAAAGGCACATGCAAACACATAGTTATGAAAAAATATTTAACTGTAACCAGTGTCCTTTTAAAACTGCTATAAAAAGTTATCTAAAAAGGCACATGCAAACACACAGTGATGAAAAACCATTTACTTGTGACCAGTGTCCTTTTAAAACTGCTAAAAAGTGTTATCTAAAAAGCCACATGCAAACACACAGTGATGAAAAACCATTTACTTGTGACCAGTGTCCTTTTAAAACTGCTAAAAAGCGTTATCTGAAAAGGCACATGCAAACACACAGTGATGAAAAACCATTTACTTGTGACCAGTGTCCTTTTAAAACTGCTAAAAAGCGTTATCTAAAAAGGCACATGCAAACACACAGTGATGAAAAACCATTCAACTGTGACAAGTGTTCTTATAAAACAGGCCTAAAGCATAATTTAAAAACCCACATACAAATACGTCACAATGATGAAAAAGCATTTAATTGTAGCCAATGTTCTTATAAAACAGCTCGAAAGAAAAGTTTAGAAAACCATATCCAAGCACACCACAGTGATATAAAGCCATTTAACTGTGACCATTGTCCTTATAAAACGGCTCTAAAGCGTAGTTTAAAATTACACATGCAAACACACAGTGATGAAAAACCATTTAACTGTGACCAGTGTTCTTATAAAACCGCTGTAAAGCAACATCTTAAAAACCACATGCAAATACACAATGATGAAAAACCATTAAACTGTGACCAGTGTTCTTATAAAACCGCTGTAAAGCAACATCTTAAAAACCACATGCAAATACACAATGATGAAAAACCATTTAACTGTGACCACTGTACCTATAAAACAGGCCTAAAGTATAGTTTAAAGTTACACATGCAAACACATAATGATGAAAAGGCATTTAACTGTGACCAATGTACCTATAAAACAGGCCTAAAGTATAGTTTAAAGTTACACATGCAAACACATAATGATGAAAAACCATTTAACTGTGACCACTGTACCTATAAAACAGGCCTAAAGTATAGTTTAAAGTTACACATGCAAACACATAATGATGAAAAACCATTTAACTGTGACCACTGTACCTATAAAACAGGCCTAAAGTATAGTTTAAAGTTACACATGCAAACACATAATGATGAAAAGGCATTTAACTGTGACCAGTGTTCTTTCAAAACCGCTGTAAAGCAACGTCTTAAAAACCACATGCAAATACACAATGATGAAAAACCATTTAACTGTGACCAGTGTTCTTATAAAACCGCTGTAAAGCAACATCTTAAAAACCACATGCAAATACACAATGATGAAAAACCATTTAACTGTGACCAGTGTACCTATAAAACAAGCCTAAAGTATAATTTAAAGTTACACATGCAAACACACAGTGATGATAAACCATTTAACTGTGACCAGTGTACCTATAAAACAGGCCTTAAGCATAATCTAAAAGTCCACATGCAAACACATAATGATAAAAAGCCATTTTACTGTGGCCAATGCCCCTATAAAACGTCTCAAAAGAAAAATTTTGAAAAACACATGCAATCAATGCACAATGATGAAAAAGCATTTAACTTTAACTAGTCACCTTATTAAATGGCTCTAAAGTAACGACTAATAAACCACATACTAATACACAATGATGAAACCATTTAAATGTAAACAGTGTTCTTATAAAACAGCCCTAATGCATAATCTAAAAACCTACATGCAATTACACCACAATGATGAAAAAGCATTAATTTGTAGCTAATGTTCTTATAAAACAGTGCTACAGACAGCGCGGCGAAGATCCTGCCTCGAGCCCGCCGAGCGTTGATAGGCTGGGGACGGGTGGAGGGCCCGATATGCCTGCAGTCTTAAAACATTCGCCACTGCCAGACTTTCCCAAGAAACGAATCTTTCCCATGCTTGCTTCTAAAATAAGATGAGTTAATTTTTCCCACGGATACACCTTCAGTACGTTTCTATATTGCGAGCAATATGTTTACTTGTGGATAAAGAGTGTTTAGGATTCTTAATACATTTTTTTAGTAGTCTACATTTAATAAGATTAACAATAATATAAAAAAAATAGGGAACCCATTTAAATTAGTCTGAGTGCTTTAAATCATTATTAGAAATTGTGTAAATAATTACAGTCGAAGTTAATAATTTATAAGCATCGCTTAGTAATTAAGTCAATTTAATAAGTTGTTGTCTCACACATTTCACTACAAAAAGTTACTTTAAATAAAAATGTCAAACGCAAACAATTTCTTTTGAACCAATTTAAACGAGAATTTTAACGAAAGATATGTATTTTAACGGAACGGGAAATCGCATAAATATTTTTCTTAGTGACAGTAAGAAATATGTAATGCAAAGTTCCTTTATTTCAATTAAAGTTATTAACATGTATTTATAATTTTTATGACATTTCATTGTTGTTATTGATATACGTTTTAATATTTTATATTTTAAACACTTAATATATTTCATATTTTCATTTTAAATACTGTTTTAATTATAAGAAATAGCAAAATGCAAATACTCCATAAACGCGTAAACAATCGCCCTTTACGATCGGCCAGTGACCGTCTCGCTCAGAGTCGATGTTTTTATATGACTAGTAGGCCAGCCACGAGGCTGGACCTTCGCCGAGCGTACTGTAAAGCCTTATCTAAATAACCATATGCAATCACAACACAAGAATAAAAGCCCATTTAACTGTCACCAGTGTCCTTTTAAAATGGCTCTAAAGCATAGTTTAAAATTACACATGCAAACACATAATGATGAAAAACCATTTAATTGTGACCTGTGTCCTTATAAAATTTCTTTAAAGCGTACTTTAAAATTACACATGGAAACACAAAATTATGAAAACCTTTTAACTGTGACCAGTGTTCTTATAAACCAATCCTAAAGCAGTATCTAAATAACCACATGCAATCACACCACAATGATAATAAGCCATTTACCTTAGCTAATGTCCGTATAAAATGTCTCTAACGCGAAACCTTAAAAAAAACATATGCATAATGATGAAAAAGCGTTTAACTGTAACCAGTGTCCTTATAAAATGGTTCTAAAGCGTAGTTTTAAAATACATATGCAATCACATCATGATAAATATCCATTTAACTGTAACAAGTATTCTTATAAGTTAAATTTAAAGCTTTCCCTGTGAAAGGAACAAGAATTTAAAATTGGACATCAAATTGTTTGGGATGGGTGACAAATGTAAGAAGAACACCTACCTCGCAAACTCTTCTATCTAGACTACTCGGCAGCAAACTCCAAATAGGCTTCGTGCTGCCGCTCCTCTACCACCACTTTTGCTATTGTTACATGGGCGAACAAACATGTTCGCTTGTGATGGCAGGGAAGCTACAGTCAGGTTTCGTAGTGCTTATACATATCGAAGGAGAATTACTTACATAACGTCTATTTAAGACATACAATTAAGTAAAAAATAAACTAAAAACTGAAAACTGCAGGGTGGATCATCATCAGTCTTATATCTGTGTGGGTTAACGTCAGTCTTACACCATACTGTTTGTTTTAGTCCAAAAGTTTATTTTCTTAATTAAAATGGTGCTGTTCAGGGCGGTTTTGATATGAATTTCTACAAACTGGTATTCATATCAAACCATGTAATCAACTTCTGTATCTACATTTTGGCAGTTAGCACCCTATCAATACTAAACGCTCCATTCCATATATCTTAGCAACAAGAGCGAAACATATAAGTACCAACCTTGAGAATTTAGAACTATATAACAGACATCTAATCAATGCTTTCGGAAAAAGAGGTTATCCTCAAAACCTTGTTAAAAACCAGATTAGATTGGCTTAAACCTCCAATAAACATCAGTCCGAAAAAAATCCACCCAGCCTCTACCTCTTGTTACCACCTACCACCATGGCCTCACCCCATACAAAAGACCTTCTAAACAAAGCTCCTACTGTTACCTTCAGGCAGTCCTTTAAAACAGATTTTAGTTCACCCATAATTACCTGATCCCACCACACCTCTTAGGCCATCAACAACAGCTCAAGGCTCTTTCCATGTAATAAGAATAGCTGTAAAACATGAACTATCCATAAACCAGCCACTAGATTTATAAGCTCTTCCACCTCCATTCAATATAAAATTAATGGTCTTTATACCTGTGACTCCAGTAACATTATTTATCAACTCCAATGTAATTTCTGCCTATCTCAATATAGTAACATTATATTTTTTCAAATCAAATCAAATCATGTTTATTGCCATAAAACTTTAACAAGTATTGACAACGTCAGATTGCTGCCAGAAGGCCAAGTCAAAAGTACAAGAGTTTGAGTGCACTTATCTAAAACTAACACATAAAATAAATATAACATTAAGTAAAACATTAAAAATAAAAGAAGAAGAAAAAGAACAGATTAAAATAAGTCTGAGGAGGTTTGTGCCCCTGAAATCAGTTTAGTTTCCCATTTAACTAAAACCTGAAACCCACAAAACAGGATGGTGTATGCCTATTTGATTAAAGAAGTTAATATAAATAGTTAACGAAAAATGTAACAATCAATAAGCCAATAAAACATAACAAACTTAAACACCAAATTAAAAAAAATACTTTAACAACTATGAAAATAAAAACTTAACAATTTTAGTAAAATTCTAACTTAAAATATATATTAAGTTAGATTATTTATTATTATATATATATACATATATATATATATATATTTATAATAATAATAATAATTTAAACATAATAAAATTGAACTTAAAGACAAAACAACTAAATGTAACAATTTAAAATTCTACGTTTGAATCAAAAATTCCTGTAGTGAATAGAATGGAGATACGAGGAGCCAACTGTAAAATTTTAGTTTGAATAGTTTCTCTGAATATCTGTGAATAATATGTTCAAAATGAAAAAAAAAAAAAAAAAAAAAAAAAAAAAAAAAATTTTTGAACATATTATAGATTTATAGCGTTCATAGATTTACAAAAAGCATATGACAAAGTGAAGAGAGAAATGATTTGGGAGAATCTGAGAAGAAGAGGGATAAAGGAGGGGATAATTGAAAGGATTAGGAATCTTTATGAAATATGTAAAAGTAAAGTAAGGATAGAAGAAAAATTCACGCAATCCTTTAAAACAGAGAGAGGTGTAAGACAGGGTAGTGTACTATCACCTTTTCTTTTCAATGTGGTCATGGATGAAATCATTGCAGGGGTTCAGATGGACAGAAGAGCTGAGGACTTGAAGGTGGTTGCATATGCAGATGATGTAATGATATGGGAAGAAAGAGAAGAAGAGTTGGAACGAGAGTTGGCGAAATGGGCAGAAGTGGCAAAGAAGTATGGACTGAAGATGAATGTACAAAAATGTAAGGTAATGAAGGTGGGAAGAATGGATGGAGGAAATGAAGATATATCAATTCAAGGGAATGTCCTGGAAAGAGTAGAAGATTTCTGTTATTTGGGTAGTACAATAACAAGCAAGGGTACGATGACAAAGGAAATAGGAAAAAGAATTTGGAAAAGTGGACAGTTTTTCAATCTAGTGAAAAAGATACTATGGAATTGGAATATTGGGAAGGAGGCAAAATTGTTAATGTATAAAATGTATTACCAGCCAATCTTACTATATGGAGCGGAGACATGGACATGGAATAAAAGTGACATCAGCAGATTACAAGCAGCGGAGATGAGATTCCTGAGGGGAATAGAGAAGGTTAGTAGAAGAGACAGAATAAGAAATGAAGTAATCAGAGAGAGGCTGGGAGTAATAACATTACAGGAAACGATGGAAAGAAGGAGGATACAGTGGATGGGTCATGTGAAGAGGATGGAAGATAACAGAATGCCAAAGATAGCCTTGGAGAAACAAGAGGGAGGAAGGAGACCGAGGGGAAGGCCGAGAGGAAGATGGATAGACCAGGTGTGGAGGGATGTGGAGAGAAGGGGACTTCGGAGGGTACAGGTGGAGGAGGAGAAGACGTGGAGAGACAGACAGAAGTGGAACAGGCTGTGTCAGACGACCTGCGAAAGCGGAAACGTTGACTGATGATGATGATGATGATGATGATGAATATGTTCAAGCTTATTCTAAATCTTTAATGAAATAACTATGTGGCTGTTCATTGATTTACTAAGCCTATTAAAGTCAATAGTTGTTTTGTCTTTATTACGGGTATTATAACTGTGAACATTGCTAGTAAAATTTAATAAATGTGGGTTGTTTATTATATATAATTTATCAACTCCAATGTAATTTCTGCCTATGTCAATATATAGGCCTAACCACAGAAATCCTCCATAAACGTATGAATTGAGTGCAAGATAATTAACCCTGAAAAACCTGTTTCATCACAGAGCATGAGCCACAATCAGAACTTTGATCAATGTTTCACTGTTAAAGTTATCAGATCACTCCCTACAAACTACAATAGCTCTCAACTTAGAAGAATGGAAATTGCACATCAATGGATCACAAAATATAGAGACCCACCTAATCTAAATATAATATAAACCCTGTTTCTCCTTCCTCCACCTAAGCAGCAGAATAATAAACATTATTACACCATTTTATCATATAATAGAAGCAGAAGTGACATTTTAGTGTTTAAGTGCTCTACAGTTGGCAACACCTCATCCACCTACCTCAAGTATAACTGTGTATTCAGTTATTTAGTGACTGAAGAAGAGGCCAGTGGCCCCGAGATATTTCACTATTAAATTCTTTGTTATGTGATTGTGTCTATCTACAGTGTACCAGTCTACCAAGTTTATCAGGTATGCTGCTTCCCTTTCCTTTCATCACTACTGAAATCCTAGGCTTAGTGTCCCAAATTCAACCTGTATTTTATAAAGAAGTGATGGGGACGGGACGACTGGCACACATTTTTGGACCTTCTGCCCATGGCAGTATTGGCACAATCATTAGAGCGGAATAAGTAGGGTCAACTCGCCTGCTTGGAAAAGGCAGGATTGGCACAGTCGCTCGACCAGGTAGACGCCATCGAACGAGGGAAAACGGGAATTTTATTATTCCCGTCAACTCTGCGTGGCAGTCATTTGCCCGTGATATAACAAATTTTTAAATTTAAACCTCACGTTAGGTTAGGTTAGTTGCTTACTTCAATAAGCACCACAGCAGGGAATTTGCGGGGGCAAAAAAGTTCCCATTTTCCCGCATTCTGGCCACCTGGCTGCTACTACCTGGCCGGGCGGTGTGTGCCAATCGTGCCTTTCTGAAACTTACAGGTTGACCCTTCTTAATCCCCTCTAATGACTGTGCCAGTCGTGCAATTCCAAATCGGCCAAAAATGTGTGCCAATCGTTCTACGGCCGAAGTGATATCTCATTTATTTTCCTCAGACAGAACAACTACTACAATGTTGTATACTATTTCTATTTTACATTTACTATAACATCGTTTCCATAAATAAATAAAAAATGTTCTGAGTAAGATTCTGTAAAACTATGATTATAACATAAAAACTTGTTATACACTGGAATATAGTATTTGGTGGAATATTAAGCATGTTATTATGTTTAATAAAACACTTAAAAGTCCTAAAGATTATTTTGACAAAGAAATGATTATAATAATGATCACAACTGCAATTTATCATATTTCTTTTCTTCATTCAAAAATATATATGTGGAACAAAAGAATAATAACTATGTTAGAAATAACAAATGTTGAGTAGATGACTTAATCTACTTTCTTCTCTTTCCTTGTTGTTAAATTTAATGTTCTCTATGAAGCAGATTTCTTCTTCTAATCTTTTGTCATCAATAAATCTGTATAATTAGAATGCATTGTATATTCATATTACACCTACACTAATTACTAATCTAAACTTTAAAAAAAATCTTTTGGTATTTTAGCTTGGTTGAAAAATAAAGTAATACAAATTGTATATATTTAAACTTTATGTAAATTTCTGTTGTTTTATCTAAACAGTAAAAGAATTTTATTTCAAGATAATGTTGGGTGGTGTGAGTAAACAAGAGTATAGCTCACTACAAGACAAACAAGTCAATAGCTCAGAAGGAAGAAAAGAGTCTGTTAGCAACAGCTTTACAAAGTTGTCTGGGAGAGAATCAAACAATACATCTTAGAACAATTTTAAGGATGTAAAAAAACTGTAGTAGTGCTGTGGTAGCAAGTGAAAAACAGAGCGTTACTCACTGCTGGTGTCTCTATGGTACTGATCAAAAGAAAGCAATAACGTTGCACATAAAAACTCACAAAGAAAATCAGTTAAACTGTAGCCAGTACCATCATAAAAATGGTACAAACAATGTCATGCTCACAACCGGAGAAATAAGTAAGTACAGCCAGTGTCATTATAAAACTGTTTTAAAGCCTAATCTAATAAATGACATGCAATCCCACGACGATGAAAAACCATTTACATGTAACCATTGTCCTTATAAAACAACCCTAAAATATCTAATAATCCACATGCAATTACACAATGATGAAAAACTATTTAACTGTGAGCAGTGTTCTTATAAAACAGCCCTAAAGGATAATCTAAAATTATGTTCAAAATTATTTTATTTGCTCAATTGCCCTTGGTTTGATTTTTGTGTGCTAAAACACTTATTAAAAAAAGCTGAAATTATGAGATGCAAATAATGTGATTTTTAATTGTATACTGATAAAAAGAAGAAGAAATCTAGAATCCAGACATGTAAGAAGATTTGAAAAGTACTAAAAATGGCCAGCATTCTTCAAATGGCTTCCATATTTAGGACCAGCACTCGGTGTTAAATTTTGCTCGCATTAAATATAAATACAGTATAATTTTCTTTACCAAACAATAATTTAGTACTTGTGAGAAACAAATAAAAAGTTCAATAAAAATATAAGTGCTGTTAAAAAAATACAATAAGAGTAAAATAAATAATGTATAAACTGTCTGAAAAACTATCGACTTTGAAGCCAAAAAATAAAATGTAACAATCAAAGTCTGTTTGAAAATTTAGAACTGTTTTCACGTGTATTCCAGGCACATCTCCCTGGAAAAGCCGAGCCAAAAAAGATTTCAAGTCCTACTTTTGTGTTGATCATGTTCTAGAAACAAATATCTAAAAAGGCATTAGTAATATTTGGTAAGAATGCTACATATATAAGCCTCAATATACAGACTGTTGAAAGGTGTTCAAATTTAATGACAGGAAAGATTGTTGCCAGAATCAAGACTGATTGCTTTGGTACACTTTCGGGACAAACAATAAATGTTTTAAGAACCGAGCAACTTCTAATGCATTAGTTAAGTAGAGCTCAAAAAAGGCGTACCTATTATTGATTAGAGAAAATACTGAAGGATTTGTACCAATATGCAGGTGAAAAGTAGAACGTGTTACCAAAGTTATTTTGGAAAATGTAACAAATTGAATTAAGATATACTGGATAATGGAGTTCAAACTAAAATTTGACGAAAATATCCAAAGGCAAAGTTAAGTCTGTTGTGCCAGCAATAGACTTAACTTTGTATTGTCAGCTATTCACATTTCAAACTCTTTTGAAAGAAATTTCATTGGAGATAATAAAGGAATTACCATCATTTACAAAACTAAAGCCAATGCTAAAAATGTATTAAAATATTATATCAGTAACATGCTCCTAATAAAAAGAATTAAGGCTACAATGTGTATAGCTATTTAATTGTATTTTAGTTAGCTAAGAAATAATAGCTGAGACAAAATTGAAAATCTCATCTAAAGAATCAGAATTTTTCAGAAACATATTCATCATTTAGTGCAGGTGTTTTTATTTTTTTTTTTTTTTTACGACTATACCCTAAATAATTTAAGAAATACTCAAATATTCTAATAAAATGCTTTATTATGTGAGGCCTTTCGCTTACAATGTAGGCATCGTCAGACATCAACAAAAAATTCTAATTTTAAAACATTTGTTTACAAAATATAATAATGTTATTCATGTTATAATAAATTATTCTGATATTTAACTTTTCTAATTAACTGAATGGACATGTCAGTGAACAACAACAACAAACTCAGTGTTGGGGACAAAGTCTTTGCTAAAATGCGCAACTATCCTGCCTGGCCAGCTGTTATAACAAGTATTGACAACAATACAAAAAATACCAAATACAATGTCACTTTTTATCACACTAGGGATACTGCAACAGTTAAAGAGGCTGATGTGTACCTCTATGACGAACATAAAAACAATCTTGGCACTCCGAAAACTGACAACTACAGAAATAAGAAATTTAATGAAGCACTAAAAGAAGCTGAAGCAGACCACACAGTCCAAAACATTGTATTTGGTTCAATTCAAAATTCAATTAAAATTGATGATCTTAGCATTGAAGAAGCATTGAAAAAAGTTTCAAGATATGAACAAGAAGAAGAAGACCTCGAGGCATCCCTATCACTAGCTGCTGAAGTGGGTAACTCTTTGTTAAATGCCAATTCATTACTAAGTCAAGAAATACTAAATTTAAAAAAATGAAAATTCAAACTTGTTATCAACAATTCTTAGTTTAAAAAAAGAAAACTCTGAAATTATTATAGAATCTGAAGAAGAATTGAAAGCGAGGGAAGATATTGTTAAATCTTTGGGAGAAAAGAACATTAACCTTGAAAAAGAACTTGATTTCCTTAGAAGGAAATTAAAAAAGGAAATAAGCATTAAGGAAGACCTAATAAAAGTAGAAGAAGAGGAGAAAATATACTTCAAAAAACAGATAAGTAGCCTAAATGAAACTAAAACCATCTTATCAACCAAAGTAAAAGCGTTAGAACAAAAACTTAACAATGTAAACAAGATTAATGACCACAATCTACACATGCTACTATATAGAGATATATGTTTGGCATTACTAAGCAATCAGTGGATTGTGGATGACTCTATTTCACAATATTTTAATCTGCTAAACAAAATTAAAATTGTTGAAAACATTTCTTTTTTAACACCAGCCATAAGTCAAGCTATAAAATGCCTTGATGACTCATATTCTATAATAAAACATCTGAATTTAGATAAACAGTCATACATTGTAATTCCATTAAATAATGCTGAGGGAGAGTCCAAGTGGATCCCATTGGAGCTTATTGTTTTACAGTAAAACTGAACAAACATTTTTTTATTTTGACTCAAATAATAAAACTAACCTTCAGCATGCCAGGCTGATTTATTCTAAGTTAAAATGTTATGTCTCTCCATCAAACCATGAAGTCCATTTCAAAATCATGGATTGCCCTCAACAACAAAATGGTGTTGACTGTGGAGTTTACTTAATTCTTTTTGTGGACAGACTACTACATAGAATTTTAATCAATCCTATATCTTCAGACTCTCTAATAAACTGCACTAACAACTACGAAATAACAGAGCAAGACATTATAAAAAAAAGGGCTCTATTAAGCTATCTCTGTTATAATAACCAGGGTAAAGGATTGAATCTGGAAACAATTATAGGGCTGGTATTAAACAGCAATGGGGGAAAACGCTACAAATAACCAACCCAAAGTGACGAGTGTACATAGGGCAGAATTTCAGTCTAACCGAGATAAAGACCAAATGTCATGGTCTACAGTTAAGAACAATAAATTCAATGGAAACCATATTAAACATTTAAAAGATGCTTATGACCACAGAATTACATTGCAAAATAAATATAATGTTCTGAATGAGATAATTGAAGGAGATGACCATAATACTAAAGTCATGTCACAAAATCTACAACCCCGGTAAAGCTACAGGTAATACATCCAAGAAAAAGGACAACAAACCAGATTGGAAAATATCAAAACCATATTCTAAATTTTTGTGGACAAATTCTCATGAACAGTCAAACAAATTAAATAACAGACCCCAAAAGGACGCAATAAACTTAATAATTGGTGATTCAATGATCAGGCATGCTTCTGTACCGAATTTTCTAAAAAAAGTTCATGGTGGAGCTAATTGTACCTCAATAAGTAAAGAAATTGGACGGTATAAAAGCAAAATTGATGAACCTAAAATAGTGTTTATACATGTTGGGACAAATGATCTAAAACAGCTTCAGTGTGCAGACGAGGTTAATGGGGAGAATGAAGAGTATTATTAGTACAGCAAAGACATCCTTCCCTAAATCTACTATAGTTATTAACAGCATAATTAAAAGAAGAGATATACACTCAACAGTAATCAAACACTCTAACTCGAACATCCGATGGATTTGTCATGACCAGCAAGTATTATATTTGGACATTGACAAATATATTGACAACTCTTGCCTTGGAAGAGATGGACTGCACTTAAACAGAAAAGGGTCCAAGATACTAGGCAGAGTAATGAGTGAGACAGCACTGAAGATTAACAAAATGTATACATATGGATTCAACTTGTATCGGAAGCAAGAGGCTTGTACTGCACATCCATCATTAGAAAATGAAGCCAATCCTGTGACCATTGGCAAACGACCATGTGACCATGAAGCAGACGAGCAAAGCAACTCAACATCTAACATGGCTCAGAAGTATCTAGTACAATCCCTTGAAGATTTTCCACCTATTCTACCACCAACTAGTGTACATACCAATTCATATGTAAATAGTTCTATTACTGTTGACAGCTTACATAATATTCATAGTCAAGTGTATGTAAACAAGCATTTTTTTAGACAAAACAACAACTCAAATACTAATGAGTTAAGTGGCTACAGTGTAAATTATAATATGTTGCATGACAACAATGATTGTATGACATCTGACTCATTTAAAATTAGTTTTTTAAATGTTCAGGGTATTAAGGGTAAATCTGAGTTGATTGACAACTTTCTAACTCAACCATTAAAGCCTGATGTGATTTGTATTTCGGAGCATTGGCTCAATGATGAAAATATTAAGCTAGAGTTCCCTACTAATTATTGCTGTGCAAGTGCCTTTGGCAGAGTTAAGCATAAACGAGGTGGAACAGTAGTTTTTGTAAACAAAAAATTTAATTTCAGAATATGTAATGTTATTAATTTTTGCCAGGAGTTACATTGTGAAGCATCAGCTGCTTTTATAGATGACTTAAAAATATTAATAGTTTCATTATATCACTCACCCTCAGGAGACCCCAAAATATATCTTAAAATTATGGAGAATTTTATGCCGTTTATAACCCAATGGTCTGATTATACTATTGTAATGGGTGGTGACCTTAATAAGAGCTTTGATATTACCTCTACTCTAAAACAAGTAGAGTTTGGTGTAATATTTTAAGGCAATTTAATTTTCAGATTATTAATAATAAACCAACAAGAGCTTCTAACTGTTTAGACAATGTGTTCATTAAATACAGTAAACCTACTATTACAACAAGTCTGGTTAGTATTTTTAACTTTCCTTACTCAGATCACGAGGGGATAATTATCGCAATTTCTGGTTTAAATAAAATCAATCACCAGCTGAATAGGTCCACATCTAAGAAGTCCGAGCAATATGCTAATTTTATAGTGCCCTCTCATGCTTTGACTAAACTTTCATCAAATTTATCTTCCTATGACTGGCAGCATATTTTATCAGACTCCTCCAATGGGGCAAGGGAATTGTTTGGAGTATTTTTTAAAATTTTCCTTAATAATGTAGACTCTCTTAAAATTATAAAAAAAAGGAAAAGTAATATTAACGATATGAAAATTAAACACAAATGGTACACTAAGGACCTGGCATTAATGAAGAGTAAGCTGTTATTTCTACATGGACTTGTTAAGAGTTCTGATAAAATTTCTAAATTTAATAATAAAACTCAGTTAAAACAGAAGTACATAGATTTGAAGTACCAATACCAAAAATGCATTAAAGAGTCTAAAATGTTGTATAATGTTAGTAAGATTGAATCAAGTAATAACAAGTGCAAGGCTGCTTGGAATATAATTAAGAGTACTCAGGCAACCTCTAATCAATTATGTATGACTCCTAATATTAACCCTGATGTTTTTAACAATTATTTTATTACTTCAATAAGAGAAATAAAGAAAAATATTGACTCATCAAATGTTCAAAGTGATTATCTAGTAAAGAGTAACAAGGTTGCCCTGGATGACTTTAGCTGGAGAGTGGTTACTAACAATGATGTATTAACCGCAATAAAGAAAAATGAAAAGCTCTAGAAGTATTGATGTATATGGTATATCCAATAATATGTTAAAGGATATTGCATTAAGTATAGTTCAACCTCTTACTATGTGTTTCAATTATTGTTTAAGGGAAGGTGTATATCCAAATGAGTTAAAAATTTCAAGAGTGTGTCCAATTTTTAAGAAGGGCCCAAAAGAACATCCAAGTAGTTATAGACCAATTTCTATCATTCCTACTATTTCTAAAGTCTTTGAGCTAATAATTTTTGAACAGATATATTTGTTTTTTGTGAACAATAATCTTCTCTGTACTGAACAATATGGGTTCAGAAGGGGAAAATCAACATTTGATGCCATGGACGACCTCACAAAAAAAATCCATCAAGCTTTTGAGACCAAGGCCTTTGCTCGGGCCACTTTTTGTGACCTGAGCAGGGCCTTTGATTGTGTGGATCACACTAAATATCATAAATAAATTAAACTATTATGGCCTTTCAGGAAATTCTCTTGAGTTTTTTAAATCATATTTTGAAAATAGACGGCAAGTGGTACAAATTGGTCATAGAACTTCACAGGAACTGCAACTTGAATGGGGTGTACCACAGGGCTCAGTTTTGGGCCCACTGTTGTTTCTTATAAGTATTAATGATTTGCCTTATTATGTGAATGCTCAAACCATACTTTATGCGGACGACACAACTTTTTTTAGTCTTAGTGATGACCTAAGTGAGCTAAATAATTTAGCATCTGACTCCCTTCAATCTGCTAATACTTGGTTTAAATTAAATGGATTTTTATTAAACAGTGACAAAACCAAATCTATAAATTTCGTTCTTAAAAAAAATAAATTTTCTGATGTTTGTGATAACAGCTTTGTTGATACTGTAAAATTTTTAGGAGTTTATTTTGACAAGTCTTTAAATTGGAATGTACATATAAATTTTATTAGTAAAAGACTATCTAGGGTGATTTACCTATTGTTACGACTAAAAACTGTTGTTCCTGGGAACTATTTGAGAACTGCCTATTTTGGTTATTTTCAGTCGATAATTAGATATGGTTTGGTACTCTGGGGAAATAGTTCAAACATACAAGGTATACTTATTTTGCAAAAAAAAGCTATTAGAGTATTAAAGGGATTACATCCTACTGAGCATTGTAAACCTTATTTTAAAGAACTTGGACTACAAACTGTCATCAACCTATATCTTTTTGATGTTCTCATGTACGTTTTAAACAATCCACATTTACTCAAGCTAAATCATAACATCCATCACTGCAATACTAGAGGTAAAAATGGTACAACTATACCATTTTATCGTCTAAGTAAAACTTTAAGTAGTCATGTTGTTATATCACTGAAGGTTTACAATGTCCTTGTGCCAATGATTAAAAAGTATAATGTAAAAATCTTTAAAAATAAGTACTATGACTGGCTGCTCAACCATCCTTTTTATCATATAGATGAATTTTTTAATATGCGTGACATAAAGTTTTAAGACTAAACATGATTATACTCTAATGCTATATATAAGACATATGTATTTAGCCTATTGTGTATTAATTAAGTAATGACTTGGCTGTTTAGCTGCAATGTGACTTTGTCAATAATTTGTAAAATTCTTATGACAAATAAAGAAATTTGATTTGATTTGATTTGATTTGTAAATATTTAAAACATATGGTAGATTTTTAAAATAATTAAATTTAAAGTGTGTATATATAAATATGAATGTAAAGTAATTTCAAGTTAAATTATACTATATAAACGGAGAATTTTGAATGGCAGGAGGTTCATTATTTACAATAAGTGTGTTAAATTTGTTCATGTAGAATGTTTCTGATGCATCTAATAATTGATTTTTGTTAACTTGTTTTAGAACTTCAAATTTTGAAAAGTTATGTCCTTTTTCTAGTGCATGTTTGGCCATTGCTGATTTTTCACATTGTCTATACTTAAAATTTGCTGTGTGTTCTTTGAATCTTGTTTTAATTTTTCTGTTTGTTTGGCCAATATACACCTTATCACAATTATCACAATTAATTGTATATATTCCAGATTTATCTTCTTCATTTATTTTTGATTTTGGGTTTTCTAATAGATTTTTTACTTGATGACTTTTTCTGAACGATAAATTTATATTATGTTTTTTGAATATCTTCTTTGATTCCTTTGAATATTCATTATAACAAACGGATTTCCAAATTGATTTTTCTTTAGGCTCAATTGGTGTTAGAGTTATTAATTGACAATATCATTCAAAAGAAGACAATATACGTGTATGGGTGGACAGATGGGTCAATACCAATGTACGTGTAAGGGTGGGCGGGTGGGTCAATATCACTGTACGTGTATGGGTGGACGGATGGGTCAATACCAATGTACATGTAAGGGTGGGCGGGTGGGGTCAATACCAATGTACGTATAAGGGGTGGGCGGGTGGGTCAATATCACTGTATGTGTATATGTGGACGGTTGGGTCATTACCAATGTACGTGTAAGGGTGGGCAGGTGGGATAAAAATATGGGCGGAGTTAACTATACTCTGATTATCGAAAGAAAGTGACTGGCGGAGCGGCCGCGCGGCGACCGAGTTTAAGTACAAACATTCTATTTCACAACCTTGTGGAAACGTAAAACAGAAAGTTATAAATTTCCAATAAACGGTGTTTAAGTAGTCAGTTAAGCACGTTTTCAGCACATGTTTTAAATATTTTGTATCTTATTCCGACGAATTAATATTTGTAGTTATATTTTTTTAAACACGAATTGGAATTAAAATTTTTGCATTTGCCATGTTCGATGTAGAATAACTGTGATTAGAAGCATCAGAAAAATATTTCTTGTAGAGAATTACTAGTCGACATTCTTAGGAACAACATATTAAAAACTGAGATCCCCACGAATACAATTAACGGCGTATTAATTTTTTCCAAATGTACTGTTAACTCTGTTAATAATATTTATTTAAATTTAGTTTTTCCTCTATATGCATAACATAATTTTAATCATCAATACAAACTTCTATGCAACCTTAAATTTCACTAAATATACCCGTAATCAATTAATATAGAAAAATTAGTACAAACCTGGTGCAGCGGTCCGCTATCCAGTCAAAGTACAGTAACAGCCCAAAAACAGTGGCGCATCCCCTTCAGGCTCACATTGCGTCCTTCAAAACCACAAGTCACCAAACTTTCGTAAGTATTAATAGAGATAATAAAACACTATTTGAGTGTATTTACAAATAAAAAGAAATAGTATATTTCTTGATAATAATAATAATATCGATAAATGACTAATATATACAGTACTCAAGTGATAAATAAAAAACACACAAATACACTGTTGAACACTACAGTTGTGAGTTAGTACTCTTCAAACACTAGTTCCCTGATACCTTCCATTGGGTCGTCGCCATTATTAGAATCTTCTGAACAGGAATCTTCCTCGGAGCTGCTGCTGTCTCCCAAAGATATAATCATTTCCTCAACAGCTTCTTCCATTACTCCTTCGTTTTACCATGCATCGACAATGACCTGTTTTGTGTGGTTCACTACTTGTTTCCACCTCTCAGCACTTATGCGATGAATTCCTTCTTTAGTGAGCCGTTCAACTTCAGCAACAGTAAACCTTTTGTTGTTTTCTGCAACATACCCTTTAACTTGAGCCCATATAAGCTCAATCGCATTAAAATGACAATGGTAAGGTGGTAAACGTATCACTTTGTGACCCCTGCTCTCGATCAATTCATCTACATAATATCTTTTGTTCTGGGATTTGTGCAGTTTCACTAACTCCAAAAGTTCACATTTTTTTAACTCGGCTGTAGCTTGAACATTTTTTCTATGTAGCCATTCAATGATGTCAGCTTTATTATTTTTGGTTGTAGGAGCTTTATCAATTTGCTTCGAATGGTACGGAGCATTGTCCATGACTATTAATGAAGGCTCTTCTAGGTTATTTAGCATAGTTTCAGAACACCAATTGTAGAACTTGTCGTGGTCCATATCTTCATGGTAGTCACCAGTTTTTTTGGATTTAAATAGTAAGAGGGAATTTTCAACAACCCCTTTGAAGAACCTGCATGACATAATATCAACCGCTCACCTTTTCCTACAGGCGTTGCCATTGTCCCCTGCAGTGACTCATCAGTCCACCCTTCTTTCAAACAATGCCCAGCATTGACCCAAGTCTCATCTAGCCAAATTATACTATCGAAATTCTCTGTCTTTTATTTGGTGAAGAAAAACTGCATCTCCAGGCAGCGATGTCACTTCTCTCCATAATCACTTTTCTACCCGAAAATTTTCTCCACATAAACCCTAATTCTGTTAATATCTTTCTAAGTGAAGACAGACAGCCGTGAAACAGATCTTCATTTCTCAAAGATGAAAATAGTTTTTTCAAGGTCGGATATTCTTTTCTAATGTAGTATTGATACACGTGTCCTTCGTACAGCGTCTTCCTGAAATACATCAAGTTTTGTTACAGTTTTCTCCCGTTTCCTCTCTTTTCCTGGAGTTGAAAGTTGACTATTATTTTCATTTTGTAATACTTTTACGTGTTTTTCCTTGCAAACTCGCACAACTGTATTTTTATGTATTTTAAGTGCATCTGCAGTTCGCTGTATTGAATTATTAACTGTAATCAAAAGACCTTGATTCGCTTTTTCTCTGTCAAAATACTCCCGCACTTTGCACACAATTTCTCTCGACTGTCCTTTCATAGGTACGCCTCGGCCCGAAATATTACGTTTCTTTGGCGTTCGAGTCCTAGGTCTTCCTCTACTTTTCCTTGGTTCATTCTCGTTACGTTGCTCCATTCTCAAACACTAAAGTTTATTTTCACAAAATAACTTTAAAACAGGTTCAATTACAATTAAAATACCAACTCAAAGCATTCTATCACTTATATTGAAGAATAATGATAACACACCCACGAACATCACTCAGTCACCGCATCTACTAAACTAAAAGCAAGAAATTTCCCCCAGCCATATGGTAGGTATAACGGTTCAATTTTCGTGGAAGAGGGTGCTATTTTTTGTACAGAAAAGGCCGAGACGCTGGGGTTGGCGATGGCCGTGGCGGTGGTGCGCGCGAACAAAAAGGGCACACTAGGTCCTGACTGTACCTCCACCGTAGAACGCCGCGCACCTGCTCTCAAAGAAACTCAATTCATATATTAATCCATTTCAGTAATCCTTTATTATAAAAAGTGCAAGTTCTAAATGAGTTATAAATAATGTTATTCAAAGAAAATGTCACGCGAAGCTCATTCATGAACGACTTTAAATAACAGAGTTAACAGTACATTTGGAAAAAATTAATAACGTCGTTAATTGTATTCGTAGGGATCTCAGTTTTTAATATGTTGTTCCTAAGGAATGTCGACTAGTAATTCTCTACAAGAAATATTTTTCTGATGCTTCTAATCACAGTTATTCTACATCGAAAATGGCAAATGCAAAAATTTTAATTCCAATTCGTGTTAAAAAAAATATAACTACAAATATTAATTAATCGGAATAAGATACAAAATGTTTAAAACATGTGCTGAAAACGTACTTAACTGACTATTTAAACACCGTTTATTGGAAATTTAATAACTTTCTTTTTTACGTTCTCTACAAGGTTGTGAAATAGAATGTTTGTACTTAAACTTGGTCGCCGCGCGGCCGCTCCGCCAGTCACTTTCTTTCGATAATCAGAGTATACTGGACGTTGGGGGGGCCACACAGCTAGCATCGACGCAACCAGAGTGATCTTATAGGGGAGGGGGGTGTTAAAAAACCGGGGGCTCTTGGGGACCAGTTTGGGGCCGGGGGTGGCTTAACTTACAAACCCCTTCCCCCTCGTTACACCACTGAAAGTTAGTAACATAAGGACCATTAAATAACAAATCATGTTAATGTTACAAATTTATTAATGCATGATGTATTGAAATATTTTACAGATACACAGTAATTAAAGTAAATGAAAGCAATCAAAGCAATGAAAGTAAAAATAATACGTATATTTACAACATTAAGAATTTTTAAGAAAAATACTGGTTATAAAAAAAAAACAATCTTTTTAACATTTTAAATTATCGGGTTCATTTTCAATACTTGAAACTGAAAGTTTTTAGGCCTAGTTTCAAGTAAGGGTTATCTTTCTTCTCTCCTGGTTAGAACTGTAAACATCAACCAAACTCTCTAAGTCCAATTTCTTTTGCAACATCAGATTCTGAGTACAGGATCATAAGGTTGTTCATCCTTTCTTGCCCATAGTAGTACACCGCAACCAGTTGTGAATCCTCCTCATCGCTGAAAAAGATCTCTCACAGGTGGCACTATTTGATGGCAGGACGAGAGCAATTTTCAGGAGGGTGCTGAAACTTTTGGTATGTCTCTGCAACCGGACATTAATTCAGTTTCCATAATGCTGCTACAATTTCTTTAAGGGAGTTTGTTTGCAGACAAATCCCAGAGCTTTCCACAACTCTTCTTAAAACTGCCATTTCTGCCTTCAGCATATTTCTATCAACTCCAGGCATAGAGAACATTTTAATGAATGGTTCAGCTCCAAATTCATCCAAGCCGAATAAACTGTTCGCTAGCATTAGCAATTTCCAAGGCTTCGCCGCTGAACCTTCTTTTAGCTCTTCAGTCAAAATGTCCAGCAAAGGATAGTAAAAGTTATGCTTGTACTTATTTTTTTCGAGTCTTTTCTGCTCATCAGTTGTATTAGCGAACGTGTCATCTCTGGTTCTCTGTCCTACTGAACTACACACCACAAATTCGTCTAGGTTTTTTGACATCATTCGCGGTCGTTTTGGCTTAGAGCTACTGCCTGCAACAATGCTGCCATCCCCATTGTTTTGAAAAATCCTTAGATCAAATTCTTTATCAAACTCTTGATGTCTTGCCATTTCTTATCCCACGAGACTTCGTTTCGACTGTCCAGTTAGCTCCTCGATCACACCCTTAGCAACACTTGCACTTTGTGCGATTGATGAGTCAGTGTTCTGTAGAGCTTGGCTTAGTGCATTAATCAATGGCAGGCACTGCGAAAAACACTGAAAACATACAATAAAATCCAGTGATGTTATGGATGAAAGCAGACCCTTTGCCTCTGGGTTTTTTGGAATTCCTTATGTCAGATACTGTTGTTTTTTAGTGCAGAAATAACTGCAGAGTAATTCCTTTTTACAGATAATACTGAAGTGGCTCTGGCATGACCAACGAGTATCACTTAGCTTGTGAAGTTCATGAGGTCCTGGGCTGTGTTATGTTTAGTTCTTTCTGTGCGATTTTAAACTCAGCATGCATGTCAGGATAGCTGAAATACTGGTACAAACACTGCATAGGTGTTAAAAAAATTGCAGCTTAAATCGTTATCTTTGCAAGCTGCAACTAGAACTAGGTTAACCTTGTGCGCCAAGCAATGGACATATATTGCAAAAGGGTTACGTTTTTGACAATAGCTTTGTAACCCATTCTTTACTCCAGACATTACACTGGCTCCATCATAGGCCTGGCCAACCATCATAGCACTTAATCCAAGATCTCCCAATTTTTGAAATATAACATCAGCTAAACAAAGAGCGGATCTTGAAAGAGACACATCTTCCATGGCTATTACTCTTTCTTTTATCTTTTGTCCAACTAAATACCGAACGCAAATGCAAAGCTGCTGAGTTCTATGGGATTTAGCTTCATCTACCATAAGAGCAAAAAATCCAGAGCTGTTTATTTCATCTACGATAATTTTCAATACTTCTTTTCTTAATATACACAACAACTCGTTTTTGGACGTCAGGACTGGGTCATGTTAAAATACTTATTGTATTTTTCTTTGAATTTTTCATCGTATTTGGAAACAAAATCACAAAATTCCAAGAAATTTCCTTTGTTGTCCGACATGTCAGACTCATCATGACCCCTTAGGGGTAAACCCTGCTTTGACATAATAACAAAATATCGATCAATTTTTTCACATAGTCTCTGTTTTCTAATAACAATTCTTTGTGAGAGAGTAGACAAAAGTGTTGACACAGGACTGCGTTGGTTTTCAGTAATCTACCCATTTGACATGGGGAAAAGATATGGGCCACCTAGTTGTATGCTTATCTAATTTCTCACCTATTTTTCTTCCAATTTCTCCATACCCTTTTTCAACGAACAACTCTTCTCAGGTGCTTGAGGGAAACTGCCTACAGGCAAAGCAAAAAACTGCATCTTCGTTAATGCTGTATTCTACCCAGTCGTACTTTTGTAGTACAAAAGAGAGAAGTTGCGTGTTCACTACCTGGAAAGTCTGTCAGGGGATAATGCTGCAAGACTGGACGAGCTGGTCCACCACAAAGATCACCAAGGTCATTTGATGGAAGCTTAGGCGCAATTACAGTCTGTGTTCTTTCATAAGTTGAGGATGTTTGCGGGGATGGTTTGTCTGTTTACACGTATCACTTATTTCACTTTGCACTTCTAGTTTGTTGACTATAGTTTTGATGCTTTCATCAACTGTAGGTTTTGTTCTCTTTGTTTAAAAACGAAACGAATGTCGGACTTAGTTTCAGTTTGTTTACTCATTGTATACATGAATACATGCACTGTCTAATGGTAGGTGATGACACTGCACAGTGAACTGACACGATAACACAATGGCGACACAGCGGCGACCTTAGCCATCAGTTTTGCCAATGGTAATGTTAAATTTCCCCGCACCGATCTACAAAATATCCCTATTCCCTACTCATTGGTCTCTCAATGTTCTGTTTAATCTATGATAAATGAGTTTTCTTTTTCAGTGTCATACGTGAATGTCTATTATTTGTTCAGTTACTATTTTCAATGGAAAGAGTAAGATAGCAAGCAAATAGGTTTATTGAGAACCTAGGTGAATATTGTAATTATTAAGCTGTTAAATAAGCTAATGTTTTTAAATTTTTTTGCCCAAAAATTTTGGGGGGGCCGGGCCCCCCCAGGCCCCCCCAAACTCCGCCCATGAAAAAATAAAAGCCTAAAAATCAATGAGTAAAACAACTCTAACACCAATTGAGCCTAAAGAAAAATCAATTTGGAAATCCGTTTGTTATAATGAATATTCAAAGGAAGCAAAGAAGATATCCAAAAAACATAATATAAATTTATCGTTCAGACCAAGTCATCAAGTAAAAAATCTATTAGAAAACCCAAAATCAAAATAAATGAAGAAGATAAATCTGGAATATATAAAATTAATTGTGATAAGGTGTATATTGGCTAAACAAAAAGAAAAATTAAAACAAGATTCAAAGAACACACAGCAAATTTTAAGTAATGGACAATGTGAAAAAATCAGCAATGGCCAAACATACACTAGAAAAAGGACATAACTATTCAAAATTTGAAGTTCTAAAACAAGTTAACAAAAATCAATTATTAGATGCATCAGAAACATTCTACATGAACAAATTTAACACACTAATTGTAAATAATGAACCTCCTGCCATTCAAAATTTTCCGTTTATATAGTATAATTTAACTTAAAAATTACTTTACATTCATATTTATATATATACACACTTTAAATTTAATTATTTTAAAAATCTACCATATGTTTTAAATATTTACATTTAATATTTTGTAAACAAATGTTTTAAAATTAGAATTTTATGTTGATGTCTGGCGATGCCTACATTGTAAGTGAAAGGCCTCACATAATAAAGCATTTTATTGGAATATTTGAGTATTTCTTAAATTATTTACAATTTCCAATAAAGAACTCAAAGAAGAAATGGACTATACCCTTTTTACAAAAAAACTGGATTCAATGAGGAGGATTTTCACTATTGTGTGTTGGCAAGTGGTTTTTAGGTTAATTTGTAGGTACATACATATCATTATTTTTCACCATTCACTGTTTGTATGTGCCATTTTAAGTTACTCTTTTGAGTAGTTTTACAAAGAAATTGGCTACAGTTAAATGGGTTCTCAATATTGTGTATTTCCATGTTACTTTTAAAGGTACTGCTGTTAGTCGTTTTATGACGACATTGGAAACCATGAAATGGTTTTCCATCATGTATGTTTTTAAATAATTCTTTCAAGCAGCTTTAAAAAGACACGAAAATGTTGTACACAACTATGTTAGTGCATGTGAATTTTCAGGTTACAATTTAAAGTAGTTTTATAAGGAAACTGACTACACTTAAACGGTTTTTTATCATTGTGTACTTGGTTATTCATACAAACCTAAGTAAAAAGTACTAAAAAAGTACTTTTTTTTTACTTACATGCTCTATTTACCACTTGAAATAGAGTTCACTCACTAAAAGATGGTCCTAAAACGTGCAGACAATAGAAGTGCAGTCTAGAGG